>ML822381.1:113670-129993 GCA_009831015.1 Picea engelmannii
GACTGTGTCTCCTGTAAGGGTCGTGTCGTCCTTGATCTCGTAGTACTGGGTGTTGCAATGCGTAGTCGGTCTGCGTCGGGCGGGATATAGACTCCTCTTGCAGCTTAGTATGTATGTCTGTGCGTAATCCGGTGGAAGGAATCCGGTGCCGTATCAAGAGTCTTGGGTTGTTTAAAGGCACAGTTCCACTCTTGCGACACCTTCTGAGCCGTATCAGTAGTCTCGGGCTGTTTAAAGGCACGGTTCCACTACTGCGACTCTACTGATGGGTTCTTTCGAGTCGGTGACAGTACTGTGCCTATCCCCTGGTGTCTGTCTCTGCCTATAGCTTTTAGTTGCCACCTCCTGTTCGGGGCGTTTGCTTCTTGCCGTCGTTATGACAGGTCAGGTCGTCTCGATGTGTTCGTCTTACTTGCGTCCCATTGGTTCGAGTGTTGACATAGAGTCGAGGGGGTTGTTTTCTTCTGCACACGCTCACACACTTGTAAAAAAAAAAAAAAAAATTCACCTGTCGACTGAGTAGTTGTCCTTAGCTAAGAGGGTTGTTACAATATCATTCATGCTCCCCATGTGACCATCACTCCCCCTAGAACCATGCCTCTGTGCTCTTTCTCCAAACATTTACCTTTGCATCTAATAAATCTCTCCCCCTTTGTCATCAAGGGAAAATGTATATTTCCATCTGGGGTTTCTCCCCCCGACTGAACTGTCCTCGGGGATACTCCCCCTGACTTAACTCTTCCTGAAAATGATCTCCCAAACTGAACTGTCCTATTTATGGTGCTTCCTCATGTAAATATAATACATATAAGATAAGCATTCAAAAGTGTTCATTTTGGAGTAGAAATTACTCTGAGTCTTTGGCAAAGATACTCAAAGGCTTCCCTTGGAAGTGGTTTTCTAGATATTTATGCCACTTGTTCTTTTTTGCCCACATATTCAACTCTGATGTTGTTCTCTGCAACTTGTTCTTGTAGAAAGTAATACTTGATTGGAATGTTCTTTGTCTTGAAGTGCATCACATGGTTCTTTGAGATACTGGTGGCGCTTGTATTATCACAATAGTTTGGAATCGGCTCATCATACTCAACCTATATATCTGTCATAGTTTGTTTCATCCATAGAACCTGTGTACAACATCCATTTTATGCAATATACTCTGCTTCGACTGTAGATAAAGATATTGATGATTGTTTTTTGCTTATCCAAGATACTAACCACTCACCCAAGTAGAATGCTACTCCATTGTTCTTCGTCGGTCATCAATGTAACTTGTCCAGTCTGTATTTATGTAGACAATAAGTGATAGATCATTTTGTTTTGGATACCATAATCAAAACTCTTATGTTCCTTTGATGTATCTAAAAATATTTTTCATTGCTACGACATGTGATTCCTTTGGTGTTGCTTGAAATCGTGCCACCTATCCGACTATCTTCATTACATCTGTTATGGATGCTCTCACATATAGTAAGCTACCAATCATTGACCTGTATTTCCTCTGGTCTGTAGACTTTGAATCATAATCTTTGCTCAACATGCAATTGTTTTTCATAGGAGTGGTAACTGGTTTGCAATCTTCCATTCTGAACTTCTTTAGCATTTCTCTGATATACTTAGTTTGAGAAATAAAAAATTATTGGTTGCTTTGACATATCTAAAGACCCCATAAAAATGATAGTTCTCCAAGTAATGAAATTTCAAATTCATTCTGCATATCATTTGCAAATTTCTGGCTTAACCTGTCATTAGTACCTCAAAAGATAATATCATCAACATAAACTTCAATTAATAAGATACTATCTTGAGTTACCTTGATGTAGAGGTTGTTGTTTTCACTTCCTTTTCTGAACCCTGCCCATTGTAGATATTTATCCAGTCTAGAGTACCATGCTATAGGAGCCTGTTTTAGACCATACAACTCCTTCTTCAATTTACACACATAATCTACATTCTCTAACAACTAAAATCCTTCTGGTTGTTCAATGTAGACTTATTCTTCAAGTTCCCCATTCAAAAAAGATGATTCCACATCCATCTGACACACTTTGATATTCTTGGAACATGCATATGCTAAAAGAAATCAGATTGTTTCCATTTTGGAAACTGAGGAAAATGTCTCTTCAAAGTCAATTCCTTCAACCTGTGCGTATCATTTGCATACCAATCTAGCTTTGTTCCTTGTAACCTATTCATATTCATTCAATTTGTTTCTGAAAACCCACTTTGTGCCAATCACATTCTTATTATTTGGTCCTGGAACCAATTCCCAAGTGTCATTCTTCTCTATTTGATTCAATTCTTCATCCATGGCCTTATTCCAAAATTCATCCTTGATGGCGTCTTCAAAATTGTTTGGTTCAATCATAGATAAGAGTGCCAGGTGCATTTGTTCTGGTGAACGAATTCTTCTTCTAGTATCAACTCCTGCATTCTTGTTTCCGATAATCTGATCTGAAGAATTATCCTTATGTACTCATTTTCTAGGTATCTTGGGAGGCACTTGCTGAACTTTCTCTTCTACTTCTATCTTATCCTCTTCATCTTCCCCTTCTACTTCTTCTTCATAAATTTGTTCCATTGATTCATTTTATTCTTCCTTTAATTCCCGTCCACGTGTTTCATCAATTGTTACATTGATGTTTTCCACAACTTTGTTCAACCTGAGATTGTAACACTTGTATTCTTTACTTGTACTTGAGTAACCAAAAAGTACTCATTTGTCCACATGAGAGTCAAACTTTCCCATCCTGCCATCTTCTCTTTTTATGTAACATTTGCTTCCAAATATTGTAAAGTGATTCACATTTGTTGGTCTTCCTTTCCATAGCTCGTAGGGATTTTTATCATTGTTGTTTATGAGCACTAATCTATTTTGAATGTGAATTGTTGTATGCATTGCACATGTCCAAAAAATATCTGTCAATTTGAAATCCATTAGCATTGTTCGAGCCATTTCCTGTATTGTCTTGTTCTTTCTTTCAACAGCTCCATTCTGTTGAGGTGTCCTAACAACGAGGAATTGCTTTTTTATTTCTTGTATGTTGCAGTACTCCATAAATTCCTTTGAAGTAGACTCTCCTCCATTATCAGATCTCAAACATTTGATTTTTGAATCCATTTCATTTTCAACCATTTCCTTGTAGACCTTGAAGTTTTCAAAAGCTTTTGACTTATTCATGCGAAAGAAAACTGCATTCATTCTTGTATAATCATCAACTAATAACATAAATTATATCTCACCTTTTAAACCCTTTGTTGTAGTTGGTCCAACTAGATCAATATGCACAATTTCCAGTGGTCTTGTAGTTGAATATTCCTTTGATTTGAACCTGGTCTTTCTTTACTTTCCTTGTTGAAAATGCTTGCATAAAGTGTTGGTTGGTTTCGAGATCTAGGGCATTTTTCTAACTATTTCATTGTTGCTGACTTTGACAAGGTTATCAAAGTGTATGTGACCCATTCTTTTATTCCATAGCCAACTTTCATCTTCCTTTCCTAGAAAACACTTTTCATTTCCAATTTCACTTAATACATATATGTTGTTTGAAGTTCTTGTAGCTGTTGCAATCAATTTTCCTGCACCTTCTTTTCTTATCTCGCACTTCTGTGAATCAAAAGTAATTTTATGACCTTGGTCACACATTTGACTTACACTTAGAAGATTGTGTTTCATATCTTCTAGTAGTAGAACATTTCCTTCCTTGGTATT
This sequence comes from Picea engelmannii, assembly GCA_009831015.1. Lineage (NCBI taxonomy): Eukaryota > Viridiplantae > Streptophyta > Pinopsida > Pinales > Pinaceae > Picea > Picea engelmannii. The sequence continues at coordinate 117,383 of ML822381.1, forward strand.
CTTGTTTCCAATTCTGACTGTGGCTTTTCCAATGATTTTAGCTGAATCATCATTTCCCAAGGAGACTGATCCATCTATTTCCTTTATTAATGTAAGAATCCTGCCTTTATCACGCGCCATGTGTTTTGAACAACCACTATAAACATACCAACCATGTTTCTTTTTCTTAGCTTGTAGAGTGAGTGTGCATGCTTCATTGCTATGCTGATTCTGCTTTCTTATCCATGTTCTCTTTTAAGGTTCCCATCTGGGACTGTTGTTGTTCTGTTGTTGTTCTCTAGGAGGGACTGTCATTCTAAAATCTTTGACCATGTGTCCAAAGTTGTTGCACTTGTAGCATTCCACTTTAGTGCTCAATGATTCAAATTTGTTGTAGCTTCTTCTTTGTGTTTCACTAGGCCTTCTTGGATAGCCATTTTGTGTATGACTTTCAAATTTGTTTATGTTTCTCCTATTAGCTCTGCGATTTACAACTTTATGTCCAAAATTATTGCATGCATAAGATAAACCAAAAAATATAGTTTGATACCTGGGAGTTGAATATTTTCTTAAAGGAGTTACTCTTATGAATCATTCTTCTTCCTGAGGGAATTTTTTTTTGTCGATCGTTGTTTATGAAGTTTCAATATTCTTGTTGGAGGAGTGTCTCTGTAATCTTCCTTGTAGATCTTCCTATCCGCTTTAATTGTTTCTGCATGATTTTTGGGTATGTTTCTTATTTTGTTTCTTGGGAGCTTGATCCATTTTCTGTCTGATTGTACCCAAGTATGGACTTGTCATGATGAGGCTTTTGAATATTGATAATGTCATCCAAAACTTTTGAGTTGTTCTACATATTTTTCTTTTGAAGGTCCTTTCTCAATGTGACAATCTTTGCTTCCAAATTTCCATTGATCTTGTTTATTTCTTCTAATTGTTCTTTGAGTGCTTCTTTAATTATTTTGTCTTCTTCTATTTGAACCTTCAATTTCATGATCATTTGTTTTAGTTCTTGAGTGTCTTCTTTCTTGTCTAGTTCTACTTGTAATTTCTTGTTTTTCTTCTTTTCCCTTCTTATAACTTCTATGACACTCAAAAATTCTTCTCGATAGTCAACTTATGCCTCTTCATATTCTTCTTCGGTGTCTTCTTTATCAGAGTCTTATACTTAAAAGAATAAAACTATTTTTGTCTCATTGTCACTAACTTCATCTTGACCTGATGAGGAGAGGTCTTCTTTGGGGCATAAGATTTTCTTGAAAGCTTTATTTGTGTTTATTTTTCCTTTATATGTTTGTTTTCTATTTGAGTAATCTTCATCATTCCTCTTATTTTTATAATGAGGACATTTGTTAGAAAAATGACCAATACCATCACTATTAAAATAAATCAATGAAAGTTTATCTTTATACCTGTCGTTGGTTCCCTTGTTCAATCTTCTGACAAAGTTGGCCACTTCTTCATCATCTTCCGATATGTCACTGTTGTTTCTATGTTCTTTTTCCTTTTGTTTTTTCTTTGACTTTTTGGATGCTTTGAAAGTTGTTTCTTTTATATCTGTATTTTCTTGTTTAGTTCCCATTTCATATGTTGTGAAGATTCCATGTAGTTCGTCCATGCTTATTGAGTCTAGATATGCTCTTTCTTTTAGTGCTGATATTTTAGAATCAAATCTCATAGGAAGAGATCTTAGTACTTTTTGAACAATTACAGATTCTTCAATTTTTTCTCTCAATCCTATGATTTCATTCAGTGTTTCATCGACACGTAAGAAGTAAGCTGCAATATTCTCATCTTCCTTCATCTTTAGTTGTTCGAATTGACCTCTGTAAGTTTGAAGCTTTGCTTCTTTGACTTTTGAATATCCTTCATAAATATTTTGAACTTTGTCCCAAATCTCCTTATCAGATTTACAATGTACAACTTTGGTATATACCGATTCACCAAGACCATTCAGAAGTGCATTTGTGGCTTTTGAATTATTTTTACTAAGTTTCATTATTTTTTCACTTGTTGGCAAAACTACTGGTTCTTTGTATCCATCTACTACTGATTGTAAAATTTCAAATCCGTGTGCTTTTATATATGTTTTCATCCTTCTATTCCAGAATTCATACTTTTGTCCATCAAATTGTGGTATTCTATTTATATATATGTTTTTGCTCTCCATGATCTACCTTTCAATGGTTAAACTGATTTCTGAAGGAACCTGATATGATACTAATTGTTGGATTACTGAGAGGGGGGTTGAATCAATAATAGAGAAATCGAATATTTTTTAACTACAAAATGAAAGTGTTATATCAATGTAGCATTATCATCTAATGGTTGCAGAGTAAATAAACAATGAACTATCATACACACACACAATACACTAGTGTTTTTACGTGGAAACCCAAAGCGGGAGAAAACCACATAATGTTTTTTCTTATATGTCTTTAAGAATTACATTCATTGGAAGCACCAACTTCCTTTGTTTTCCAACTACAACTGGAAGGAGGCTCCAATCCCCTAGCTTCTCAGGCTACAATTTGAGGGAAACTCCAACTCTCCAATTCTCTGGCTACAACTAGAAGGATGCTATAACCCCTTATGTTCTTCGGCTACAACTAGAAGGTGGCTACAACCACCTTTACTTGCCCCTTCCAACCACTTTGAAATATAAGTAGAATGATAAAACCACTGTCACACTATCACTGTGAGATATACTACTGTAAACCTGTACTAATCAACGTGCACCAAACAACATGTATCAATAACTTGAACCATGCATCAACCTGTACCTCAACCTCAACAAAAAGACCTCATCAATTTCATCATCCAAATCTGATTTATAACTCTGTAACATACTTGGTGTATATGATCACATACCTACAAACCTTCCTTAACAAGAGACTAGCATTTTCATAAAATTTTACTTTAGTCTCACATGACTAGTTTTGGATTAGTCAACAATGCTAACTTGCAATAATCATAACTATGTACATGTAATGAATAAAGGTCTAAAAATAGTACAAAATCTTCTTCAGTGTCTTGTCTGCAATTTCTCTAGGTTTCACTTCTTGGAACCTCCCAGAAAATGAGTTATAGCAAAACTGACATACATTGCTTAATTCTGGCTTATTTTAGAGAGAGAACTTGTAGAGTGTGCCCCGCATAGAATATTTGTTGTATGGATCTGAAAATGGTACACATATTACTACATAGATTACTCTAACCAATACATTTGGTCTTACTGAATTTTCATCTGTTATAAAGAAGTTATGACGTTTTTACCCGAAACACATGTTTTAGACTACTTTCAGGACTAGCCACAAACCCTATTTTCCATGGAGTGTAACTACAAAAATACAATGACCCACAAGATGAAATTTTTATCACATCTACTTGGACATGGTAACTCAATGACCTCTAGATTTCGCGGTATGAATCATTCTAGAAAAAATGTTATTGCGAAAATGGTGAGATGGCCCATAAATAACATACCTTAGAAAGCATCATCAAAATAATTTATCCTCCCTTGAATTTTGGCCTTCTTAACTTCACCTTCCCTCTGAAATTCGCTTCAGATATCCTTTGGTTATCTGAGTCACTTGTAGATATTTAATATGCTCAATTGCAATGAAATGAGAAACCCTTGCCTCTTATTTATACTTTTATGTAGCTTCCTCGAGGGGTTACCTTCTAACCATCTTAAACCACTTTCCTTATTTTATAGCTAACCCACTTCTAACCACTTGTCCACTTAGTAATTTCTCCATTAACTTTATTATTTAATTAATTTCTTTTGTATCCACTTTGATTTATAGTACACTCATCACTTCACTTTATTATTTACCTTCTAAAATCTCTTAAACCACTTTCCTTATTTTAGGGCTAACCCACTTCTAACCACTTGTCCACTTAATAATTTCTCCATTAACTTGATTATTTAAATAATTTCTTTTGTATCCACTTTGACTTATAGTACACTCATCACTTCACTTTATTATTTAAATAATTTCTTCTTCACAACCACTTTGACTACTTTGACCTTTAGGGGCTTCTAGATGACTCATGAGGGTTCTCCAACTTCACATGGTCATAACTCTCTAACCGTGAGGAGTTATGTGACGTTCCACATACCACCAGAAATAACATGACATGTACTATCCATCTAGAATAGTCTTACCTTCAAATATATTAAAACTCATAACATTATACATAAAAAAAACTTGGGTCCTTTACCCAATCCTTTGTGCTACCAGAATTCGCTACCGAACATTCTTCAAGGGTTGACATCAATGACAACCAACCCAAATAGTCAACAATTAACCCCTCTCTCCTTATAAAGTTCCAATTACTTTTTCACCTACAACAAATTCACACCAATAAAAAGAACTCCTTTTGATTCCTATTATGGTTATTAGCTCTTTTCTCCTTATGAAGTTTCAATTACTTTTTCACCTACAACGAATTCACACCAATAAAAGGAACAACATATTCTTGCCTCTTTTGTTTAGAAGCTCACATTAGGTACATTTGCAAGTAGCTACAACAATGGTCACCTCCCAACAATGATATAAGATTCAAGATTGCTATTGAGTTCTAGTCTCATTTCATGTGGGTGGTCACGTTTGGTTATAGCTACAAAAGAGACTCAAACTGCTACACTATGGGCCCCATACAATTTCTCAATGTATTAATTCAAATGTGTACCATTTAAACTCTCATCAACCAGGCATCTCTAATGTTATCAATGTCCAAAATGTGAAATTGTATGAACCTCCTCTTTTGTAAGACAAAGTGTAGGTTGTCCATCTAATAGATAATATTAAAAACTTCCAACCACCATTTGCTAAAGATGTCTTGCTAGATGCACCCACTCATTCCATCAAATAACAACAACATCATTCCTGTCTTGTTAGGCATTAGATCAACTCCCCTCTTTGATCAAATGGTTTTCACTTTCATCGTTTCAAACTTAGTTCCCACAACTAATGAGAAAAATATGGACACTTTCAATTTAAACATGGAGAAGATGATAAAGCTCTTATACCTAGGATAGTGTGATGTGTCCCCTCTTTAGTCTATCCATGTATTTATTTTCTTTAGTTATATATAATTTTGTCAAAATCATTGGTTTTTTGCTTTTTCAAACTTTATCTTTTTATTGTTAGTATTCACTATAACCAATCATTCATTTATGAGTCATAGAAAGTCATTCATTTATGAGTCATAGAAAGTTGGTTTTTGCTTTTTCAATTTTTTTTTTATAAATTTTTATTGTTAATATTTAATATAATTAATTATTATTATTTTTATTATTAATTATTATTATTAATTACAAGTTTATAATATAATTAATTTTTATTATTTTTATTATTAATTATTATTATTATTAATTGCAATTTTATATAGACATCTTATCTAGCCGGTAGTGACTAGAATCTAATTTCTACATGGTATAAGCACTCACAGTATTTTGCCCTGCTTAATTGTGTGATATTTAAGTAGGGTGTGTGATCTTCAAGATCTAGATCAGACCAAATCAAAGAAGAGCAAGATCCTATTGAAAGAGGAGCAATATATTATTTGTGCCTTTATTTATATGTGTTTTTATTTATAGGCCATTTTCTAATGAAGTGGGTTAACTTAGAAGTAATCTTCTCTCTTTATTTTTTCGACAAGTTCTTAGATGATTCAGTTTTAAATTTCCGACTAATCCAAATTTCTGATCAGATCGCCTCCCCTGTTAGGATAGTAACCCGTGCGCCCACATGTGAACTCCAAATATTGCGGAATCGAATATGTTCAACATTGAACAAAGGCATGCTAGCCATGGGCATGGACGGAGATCACAAGCGTTTGAAACAGAGATGTAAGATTGTCAATCTCGCGAGAAAATTTTTGCGTTCAGGCCGCATTAAGGCCTCTGTTAGGTGTTCGAATCTTCTTGCGAAAGGACATATTGGCTTCCATTTAGCTTGCCTTGATTTCAGTTTTGTGGAGGATCGGAATGGAAAGAAGTTCCTTGCGAAGGACGTTGTGAAGGGCTTCTTCGTGGCGGTGTACGTGGGGATGACCAAGAAGCGATTTGTGATCCCTGTCTTCTACTTCAACCACCCGCTCTTCGACTGTTTCGTCCAACAAGCCGAGCAGGCATCAGAAAGGAGTTTGTGTTTTTAAAGATACATGGTATAATTGTTTGACAATTTATTGGAGGTTATAGACAGTTTCATGTTGTTGTTGTGATGCAAATTTTAGTTTCAATTTTTTGTTGCTTTGTTGCTGCAATGGAACTTTCAGTTTTAGTAGTAATTTTTTTTTTCTGTTTTTTTTTCTTTCCTTCTAAGCTAAACACTATATTGGTGTATGGACTTTCTTGTTTGTGGGATGCGACCTATAGTTTCAGCTCTAATGTTTTTTGTTGTTGTAATGGGACTTTCAGTTTTCTTCTGTTTTTTCTTTCCTTCTATGCTAAACACCATATTGTTGTATGAGACTTCCTTGTTTGTGGGATGCTACCTTTAGTTTCAGCTGTGATGTCTTTTGTTGCTGAAAAGGGACCTTCAGTTTCAGTTGTAATTTTCTCTTCTGTTTTTTCTTTCCTTCTAAGCTAAACACCATATTGGTGTATGAGACTCCCTTGTGGGATGTCACCTTTAGTTTCAGCTGTAATGTCTTTTGTTGCTGCAATGAGRCCTTCAGTTTCGATTGTAATTTTTCTCTTCTGYTTTTTCTTTCCTTTTAAGCTAAACACCAGATTGGTGTATGAGACCTCCTTATTTGTGGAACAAAAAATTCTTCAAACACAGAAATTTGATTACTAAAGTCTACAAAAATATACATAATTACCCTCTTTGATTTGAATCTTTAACATTTTAATAGTAAAAMCAATCTTTCTTGATGATAAAARCACACTTTCTTAACTATCAAACCCACTAATATCCAATTATATTTTTTCTTATCCATAAATATCAGAATGTTTGTCATCCCCAAACGATTAAATATCCTACGTTTTTCATCAAAACAATATATGAAACATTACATTTCTACCAAGTTGTTTGATAAAAGCATTGGTACCTCGCTAGAAAGAAATCTTCAATATCATTATGGTAAGTTCATCAGGGCATCGAGAGCGATCACATTTCAGGTTTATGAATTACACGGCTTGTCAAATCTTCTTTCATTCATTTGCTGAGAATATCCTTCAAACCACATTCTTTCACTGCTTTTCTTCTACCCATATCTCGAACCAACGAGGAAATATTTTACACGGACCGAGTGCAATCAGACTTCATTACAATTATCTAGATGAATTTCATTTCTGAGAGTGTATTAAATTGCACTACCTCCTGTTTTATTCGTCCCCGGAGTTGTTGTATTCAATGGCTCCCCACGCCTTTTCTCTACCAATCTTCACAGCCATTACAAGAATCAAGACACAGATTCAGAAGTACTGAGAAGGAAAGCATGCAGTGGGCATTTATATCTGATCTACTTTATTACAACTTACCAGATAAGAAAAATCACAACATGAATCAATTATGGCTCCCCCACGCCTTTTCTCTACCAATCTTCACAGCCATTACAAGAATCAAGACACAGATTCAGAAGTACTGAGAAGGAAAGCATGCAGTGGGCATTTATATCTGATCTACTTTATTACAACTTACCAGATAAGAAAAATCACAACATGAATCAATTACCAGTGAGATGGGGATAGTATTGAAAGCTTGTGTCTGGAACTATGGAGGATGCACGTACCTTCACTCCATCATGTAAAAGGGATTGCAGGCCTTCGAAACGCGTATTAACCTGCTGTACCTGCCAATACATACTAATTCTTAGGCACCAATCTTGCATTGCATAGGCCTTAGTTTCCACTGCTTGTCTCATAACCTTGTGAATGTAAAGGAAATATTTTACATATAATTGCATTAAACTGATACCCAGCAAATTATCAGATCAAAAAAATAAAATCCTTCACTATCAATGCGCATATTTTCAATGTTAGTTTCAGTAGATATCTAGCCACAACGCCAAAACATCACTAGATGAGAGAAAAAATGCATCTTCGAACTTTACAAGGTTTTCGGGTTCTTTACCTCAATGTCACCAAGGCTTTCAACTTGCAGTTGAAAGTTCTGTTCTATATTAACTTCACTTTCCAGAACACCACTATGCTACATTAAAATATGTATATATGCCGGAGGAGTTTACAAACCCCCCCAAAACAACTACAATGGTTTTAGAGGAAATATAGTATTGAAATTATTCCTGTGAAGTGTATAACCTTATGATCCCAGGTAGGTGTCTGGCATGTTATCAAACTCTTTTAAATCCTTTTATCGTATATACATGTACATTTGCATTTATATTCAACATATACTGAATTTATTCTCCATATTCTAAGCTCACTGCTGCTTCTGATTGTGCAATCTCTCCTATGTATATGTGTATTGTCTGTTACTTCCGAAATTACTGGTGCCTTTCAACCTTGAATAATATCTTAATATTTTGTAATGACAAACAGCTTTGTGTGCCTTCCGGCCTTTGAGTAATATCTTAATATGTTGTAACGACAAATAACTTTGTTGCTATGCTACATGACGAAAGAACATTCACAGAACAAATCTATAAAATGCCTGACATACCTCTGGTCTGTGAATAGGAGAGCTTGCCGTGTCTTGGAGCCATAGAGCAAGTTCATGCTCTTCCTCGTTTTTCTTCACTTTCCTCAATTTATTCCTTGTGAAATTCACATCCACGGAGGAACAGGATGCCATGCATTCGAAATCCTCATGCTTACCATGAGCACCACGCTTTCTTCTAGAATCTAAGCAATACGATCCAGCAGCCTGCCGGTCCTGCTGCATCTGAATATCCTCCACAGGCAGGGGCAGAGGCAGCTTTTGGGGACCAGACGAAGCGTCGGAGGCCATGGAAGAGTCGTCCTCGTTGCCTGTAATGCTCGATGCCTGATAATCGTAACTTGGATTTCTTTCAGGATTCTCTGTATCGTGCGAATTTTTCTTATGTTGCTTCTCCATATCAAACTGGTTGCTCGCACTTTTATTTCTCCAGCTATCTAGAGACTGATCGAAATACATTGTCCACCCAGACTCAGAGATCTCACTGCCCATACTCCCTGCATCCTCCCTTTGCACATACTTGCATGAAGCAGTAGAAACAGCAGTCGGCTCTGCAAATGTAGGGGCGATTAACAGTGTCGGCGAAATACGCTCCATGTGATCACTCGGCAGATTCACTCACCATAAAATTTCTGGTCAATATTCCCCAACTCAAAACCCACCATAATCTCGGCATCCATATACGTACAGGTCTAGTGCCTCAAATGTGAACACTGGTTTCCCCTGACTCTAATTCTTAAACATTATTTTAAAAAAATCCAACCTTGAGTCAATAGGGATATCGACCAGCGGCACAGATTTCTCGACATGTTGGGTTGGACGCGCGTCACCGTCACATGGACCCATTGCTAATTTCTCTGAATACTTCCCAGTGACTTGAAATTACTACTCGCTGCCAAGTGCATCTGACTACCTTCACTCTAGGGAAACCGAATGGGAACGCTTCACGGGTTCGTACGGTAGCATACCGTCCACGCACGGCTGTCCCTATTTTTTTTGTTGGTCACGTCCTTTCTTTCATTCATTATAGAGATGGAGGGGTAAGGTGGGCTTTTCTTTAAAACCCTAGTTTAAACTTTTTAAGAAATGATTATTTTTTCTGGGGATATTTATTTGAAATTTGGTTATAAATTATTAGATTCTTCAATTTGAGTGATTATTTCTGTATAATCAGAGCATCTCGGGGGTTTTTCAGCATACTGAATCCATTTCTGCATTCAGAAATGGATTTTGAAGAACAAAAAATAGTGATTAGTGTAAATTTATATAGTCAAATTGTGTTATGGACTCCGTGGTTAAGATCACATATTCTAAATTGTGTTATGGACTGCGTGGTTAAGATCACATATTCTTCATCTTTTGTTTCTTCTTCATAAAGTTGTTCCATTGATTCATTTTATTCTTCCTTTAATTCTCGTCCACGTGTTTCATCAATTGTTACATTGATGCTTTCCACAACTTTGTTCAACCTCAGATTGTAACACTTGTATTCTTTACTTGTACTTGAGTAACTAACAAGTACTCATTTGTCCACAAGAGAGTCAAACTTTCTCATTCTGCCATCTTCTCTTTTGATGTAACATTTGCTTGCAAATACTGTAAAGTGATTCACATTTGTTGATCTTCCTTTCCATAGCTTGTAGGGAGTTTGGGCATTGTTGTTTATGAGCATTAATCTGTTTTGAATGTGACTTATTGTATGCATTACAGGTGTCCAAAAAATATCTATCAATTTGAAATCCATTATCATTGTTCGAGCCATTTCCTGTACTGTCTTGTTCTTTCTTTCAACAACTCCATTCTGTTGAAGTGTCCTAGCAACAAAGAATTGTCTTTTTATTCCTTGTATGTTGCAGTACTCCATAAATTCATTTGAAGTGGACTCTCCTCCAATATCAGATCTCAAACATTTGATTTTTGAATCCATTTCATTTTCAACCATTTCCTTGTAGATCTTGAAGTTTTCAAAAGCTTATGACTTATTCATGAGAAATAAAACCGTGACCATTCTTGTATAATCATCAACTAATAGCATAAAATATATCTCACCTTTTAAACCCTTTGTTGTAGTTGGTCCAACTAGATCAATATGCACAATTTCCAGTGGTCTTGTAGTTGAATATTCCTTTGATTTGAACCTGGTCTTTGTTTACCTTCCTTGTTGAAAATGCTTGCATAAAGTGTTGGTTGGTTTCGTGATCTGGGGCATTTCTCTAACTGCTTCATTTTTGTTGACTTTGACAAGGTTATCAAAGTGTATGTGACCCATTCTTTTATGCCATAGCCAACCTTAATCTTCCTTTCCTAGAAAACACTTTTCATTTCCAATTTCACTTAATACATATATGTTGTTTGAAGTTCTTATAGTTGTTGCAATCAATTTTCCTGAACCTTCTTTTCTTATCTCACACTTCTTTGAATCGAAAGTAATTTTATGACCTTGGTCACACATTTGACTTACACTTAGAAGATTGTGTTTCATATCTTCTACTAGTAGAACATTTCCTTCCTTGGTATTCTTGTTTCCAATTCTGATTGTGGCTTTTCCAATGCTTTTAGCTGAATCATCATTTCCCAAGGAGATTGATCCATCTATTTCCTTTCTTAATGTAAGACACTCATCTTTATCACCTGTCATGTGTTTTGAACAACCACTGTCAAACATACCAACCATGTTTCTTCTTCTTAGCTTGTAGAGTGAGTGTGCATTCTTCATTGCTATACCGATTCTGCTTTCTTATCCATGTTCTCTTTTGAGGTTCCCATCTGGGGTTGTTGTTGTTCTCTAGCAGGGACTGTCATTCTAAAATCTTTGACCATGTGTCCAAAGTTGTTGCACTTGTAGCATTCCACTTTAGTGCTCAATGATTCAAATTTGATGTAGCTTCTTCTTTGTGTTTCACTAGGCCTTCTTGGATAACCATTTTGTGTATGACTTTCAAATTTGTTTATGTTTCTTCAATTAGCTCTGCGATTTACAACTTTATGTCCAAAATTATTGCATGCATAACATAAACAAAAAAATATAGTTTGATACCTGGGAGTTGAATATTTTCTTAAAGGAGTTACTCTTATGAATCACTCTTCTTCCCGAGGACTATTTTTTTTGTTTATCGTTATTTTTGAAGTTTGAATATTCTTGTTGGAGGAGTGTCTCTGTAATCTTCCTATCCCCTTTGATTGTTTCTACATAGTTTTTTGGGTATGTTTCTTGTTTTGTTTCTTTGGAGCTTGATCCATTTTCTCTCTGATTGTACCCAAGTCTGGACTTGTCATGATGAGGCTTTTGACTATTGATAATGTCATCCAAAACGTTTGAGTTGTTCTACATACTTTTCTTTTGAAGGTCCTTTCTCAATGTGACAATCTTTGCTTCAAAAATTCCAATGATCTTGTTTCTTTCTTCTAACTGTTCTTGAGTGCTTCTTTAATTATTTTGTCTTCTTCTATTTGAACCTTCAATTTCATGATCATTTGTTCTAGTTCCTGAGTGTCTTCTTTATTGTCTAGTTCTACTTGTAATTTCTTGTTCTTCTTCTTTTCTCTTCTTATAACTTCTATAACACTCAACAATTCTTCTCGGTAATCAACTTATGCCTCTTCATATTCTTCTTCGGTGTCTTCTTTATCAGAGTCTTATACTTCCATGAATAAAAATGTAACATCCCGCTCTGGCGCACTGAGACCACTTATTATTTGAGGACATTTGCTCGCAAGTGATCTGGACCCTTTTTGATGTTAGACCTTTTTTATATGATTATGATGTGATTGACAGATGACATGATGTGTTACTATTTGATGTAGACGGGTGCTATTGACTCAGTTTTGTTGAGTGTGCAGGGTTTTTGACCTGGAGGATGCAGAGGCATCGGTAGAACCCCCTTGGACTCCGGACTGAGTCAGGGAGTGTGCTTTTGGGTTGATATGTTTATTATGATGTTTCATTTGATTTGATGATCTGATGTTGACATTTCTGACATGGTTATTGGTGATGCA
>ML822382.1:9811-31957 GCA_009831015.1 Picea engelmannii
TTTTCTGTCACAGCTGAAGCTTTTGACCATGCAGCCAGGATGTCCACTCCCGGAGCAGTAATGTCCGGCTATTCACACATGAGAATTGCATTAATTGAAATCGCTGCAAGGTCACTTCTAATAAGATAGATTGAGTTCAAAGAACTATCAAAGCTTACCTTGAGAATACTTTCTGTGATTGGACTTGGTCCTCGTGAGGAGAATGAAGCAGCTACAGGTGCAAGCGATTCGTTCTGGGTATAACTTTTTAGTATAGTTGCAACTAGAGACCCGAATGTATGAATAAGTCCATCGAAATTATTCCTTTAATGGTCCAGCCTAAAACAAGTTATTCAAATTACACAGTAAAAAAACCTGTCAAAGAAACCTCCTGCATATAATTGCATGCATATGACTGCAATACAGTTCAGGTGTATGTATCAATGTTAAGTAATTAAATAAAAAATTAAACGTACAAAAAATAATTTACTTCCACAAATTATCATAAATCTATACTAAGGCTGTGTGCTCGTCTATTATTAATGACCCGTTCAAATCAGTATAACTATACCAAGTAGATTAACCTACTTCTCGTCCAATCCCCTCTAGATATAAACAAGGAAAAGACTATAATCTTTTACCTGGTGGAATTCATGTAGGCTCTGAGTTCATCTGCTTGATTGCTCTGTATCCAGACTGAAGGAATGATGGAAGAATACGAGGCGTCACAAGGAGTGCTAAATATCCCGACGACCCCCTTTCCTCCAGCCAGGAAGCTTCCATCTCCACCTCCCTTGTCACAGATTACAATTTTTCCAGCCATTTTATTGGGATCTAATGAATTTTCCGAGCAATATCTGTGAGTTCAGTTTTTACATATTAGGTGTCATGTCAGCTATAAATGGCATGCCAGATAAAGAAAAATCGTATCATAAACATGTCCAATCATGGATACCTGGATTGTTCCGAAGTAAAACCTGCAGAGACGTTTGGTGCGAACAATCTACAAATACCAACGTAATGGAAATAATATGGACAAAATATCAATCAATGAATTTACCAAAAAAGTCTTATTGTTTCCCAGAACCAATTTGCCTTGGAATGTAGGATCCATGGTACTTACAGCTACTGTGAAAGACCAGGGAGCAAAATTGGTAATGCTTCCCACAACGCCAGAGTTTCAGGCAGAGTTGCAAGTCAGAATTCCCTTTTTCATTGCATGAAATGAACCAATGGCAATGCTACTGTTAAAGTAATCAAGAGAGCAGGCCCAAGGGAAAAAGAAACAATATCCACGCCGTCATGGATGGCGTCCTCGAATGCCGCAAGAATATCGGCTTCCCAACAATAACCTCCCCAACAAATTTTGTACAGTACTCCATCTGCTAATCCGTAAAGGCTAACGTTTCCAGCCGCTGTGGAGGCAATGTCCGTCCCGTGTCAATCCGAGTCTCTTGGAGACATGAACTCTTTCGATGGGTCTTCAATATCAGCACCTTTGTAATATATACGCCCTCCTATAATTTTTCTGCGAGTCAGAACCCAATTAGTTAATTTTTTTTCATTAATTCATTAGATGTTTTTTTTTTTCTCTGTTCTTACAGAATTAGATAAATACAACCAGCACATATATTGAACCAACCCTTTGGCCTAAAACAATTATGTTACGAGATTTTTTTCAAAACAATATAATGGATATCCAACAGAACCATATTATTACCTGTTGCAGGTGAAATTGGAGGATGAAGCAGTTTCGCATGTTCCTTTCCATTTTGAGGGAACAGGGCCCAACCCCGTATCCTTGAAGCTTTCTGACTCGAGCCATATTCCTATATGCAGAAAAATTCTTTCATTGGCCAAAATTCATAGTAGTGCCAACATACAAAGTTCTGCTACTTCTATTGATGCAATTACCTGTATCGAACATTCCAATGATTATATTGCTTTCATACTGCAGATTTCTTTCGGCGGATAGAGGTAAGCCTATGAAATCCCATGATCGAGTAGTGTGGAGAACCATTCTCCTGTTCTCAAAAACGGAAACAACACCATCCATATCTGCGTAATTGAACAGACCGAAAAATGACAACACAATTAATTAGTATTCCAGTTTTCACAAAATCTTATATCCCCGAATTGAACAACACAAAGCCAAAAACTGTTAGGAAATTTTGCAGACTTACTCGTTATGGCTTCTACCTCCGCAGCCGAAAGGGTTGCAGCGAATCCATTAAAACTTCTCCCATAACTATAAATCAATGCTTCTTACTGGCAATCACATTTTTTAAGACTAGTGAATATAACATGCACTCGACGTGAAAATACAACTTAAAATATTCAAGATCGTTTCAATCGAGGAAATTGGGACTTCTCCCATGACGATTAACCTTCCTAGAACGGATTCCAGCATATCATGGTGAGCCGTAGCACCGATTTCCTTTCTCCCATATAGACGATATGAACCTGCACAAAAAGTAATCCGCAATGTCAGGAAGAGACTATAATTGGTGCTCTGAATCATAAACAGGATATATGTGAGAATAAATCACCTTTCTGTTCGGCTTTTCTTCTGCTGATGCATGCAGGACGAACACTACCATGAAAAGAGAATGGGCACAACGTAGCTTATCGCCATTGTTGTTATTATTTGGTTCAAACGAATGAAACCATTAATATTGACATGTCTGTATATATATTGTGCTCAAAGGGCAGTTTACATCTTCGATCTTCGTTTTAAGCTTTGTGTCA
Source organism: Picea engelmannii (assembly GCA_009831015.1). Lineage (NCBI taxonomy): Eukaryota > Viridiplantae > Streptophyta > Pinopsida > Pinales > Pinaceae > Picea > Picea engelmannii. The sequence goes on from ML822382.1 coordinate 12,539, forward strand.
GCTTTTGTTTCTTCCATTTTGTTTTAAGATTTTTGTCAGCGTTTGTTTCTTGTTAGGTTTTTTTTTTTTTTTATTGCTTTTTGTTTTAAGCTTTTTTTTCCGCTTTTATGTTCTGCTTTTTTGTCAGCTTTAGTTTCCTTTTTTCATGATTTTCTTAAAAAAAAAAAAACACAATATAGTTTTGCTTTTTTGTCAGCTTTAGTTTCCTTTTTCATGATTTTCTTAAAAAAAAAATAACACAATACTTTTTATTTTAACCTTTTTGTCATCTTTTGTTTTCTGTTTTTTTCTCAACTTTAGTTTCTTTTTTCCTGATTTTCTTAAACAAAATTTTCCTAGAACAAAAAAGATAACACATTACAGATTCAAAACGCTGTTATTTCATCAATGTAGTTCCTCTCTTATCAATAACATAGTTTTGTGAAGCTTTGTTTTCAATCATCCCAAAGATTTTTTGTAAAACTTTAATTTGAATTATTTTTTATAAGGTAGTCATTTTTTTGGTTTTAATAAATCAAAAAAGGGCAAGAAAAAAACACTATAAGATCTATATAGTAATAGACCAAAACCTTATTCCAATCAAATTGACATGGTTATTTATATTTAGGGAATGGATTTAATGTTTCCAAATTTGTCAGAAATTTCAATTTAATAAACTTCGAAGAAATGATGGATTATATAAGTGAATTTGTCATTACAAGAAGGCATTGCAATTCTTGCCAATAACTAGGATGTCTCTTATGTTGTTGTTTTTTGTTATTGCATTGGTTCTACTTCTCTAGTTGTTTCAACTCGGAAAATTGGATTTGTAACTAAAACTAGCACTCAAACTATTGTGACTAGAGCTCTTGTTTTTTTAGATCTTTGTAGCTATTCCCACAAGCTTGCCACTAGAAATAGGATGTTTCACTCATTGTAGGCCGCCTTGCTAGTGTTTTACATTTTGAAATACAAGACGAGCGCCATTTTCTATAGGGACTATTTCTATGTAGCTATTGTGAAATGTTGGTATTGAATCTATTTCAAAGGAAAATTGTTCGACCAAGTTGAAAAAACTATACAATTTGAATATGCTTATTCTAGTTGATCAACAACTTATGGCACTTTCTCCTTCATGTCCACTAATATGGCTATAATTCTAGGTAAGCATGATAGGAAAGGAAAAAATATTGTGGTATAACACAAGATAGATTCAAAACATTACTCCATCAGTGTGATTCAAGTAGCTCCTCTTGTATCAACAACATGGTTGTGTTGTCCTAGCTTACTACCATATTGTGAAGCGTTGTTTCCAAACATCACTATGGCCATTTTGTCAAACTTTAATTTTAATTCTTTTTATAATGTAGTCTCCTTTTTGGTTTTAACAAACCAAAAAATGGCAAGAAAGAAACACTATAAGACCCTCATATTAATAGATGGAAACATTCTTCCAATCAAATTGACAAGGTTACTTATATTTAAGAAATGGATTTAATGTTTTAGAATTTGTTAGAAATTTCAATTTAATCAACCTTGAAGAAATCATGGATTCTATGAGTGAATTTGTCATTACAAGAAGGCATTGTAATTCTTGCCTTGGGTTACCAATAACTAGGATGTCTCTTATGTTGTTGTTGCTTGTTATTGCATTGGTTCTACTTTTCTAGTTGTTTCAACTCGGAAAATTGGATTTGGAACTAAAACTAGCATTCAAACTATTGTGACTAGCTCTTGTTTTTTTAGATCTTTGTAGCTATTCCCACAAGCTTGCCACTAGAAATAGGATGTTTCACTCTTTGTAGGTCGCCTTGCTAGTGTTTTACATTTTGAAATACAAGACGAGCGCCATTTTCTATAGGGACTATTTCTATGTAGCTATTTTGAAATGTTGGTATTGAATCTATTTCAAAGGAAAATTGTTCGACCAAGTTGAAAAGACTATATAATTTGAATATGCTTATGCTAGTTGATCAACAGCTTATGGCACTTTCTTCTTCACTTCCATTAATATGGCTATAATGCTAGGTAAGCATGATAGGAAAAGAAAAAATATTGTGGTATAACACAAGATAGATTCAAAATGTTACTCCATCAGTGTGATTCAAGTAGCTCCTCTCGTATCAACAACATGGTTGTGTTGTCCTAGCTTATTACCATATTGTGAAGCGTTGTTTCCAAACATCCCAATGGCCATTTTGTCAAACTTTAATTTTAATTCTTTTTATAACATGGTCTCCTTTTTGGTTTTAACAAACCAAAAAATGGCAAGARAKAAACACTATAAGACCCWCATATTAATAKAYRGAAACATTATTCCAATCAAATTGACATGGTTACTTATATTTAAGAAATGGATTTAATGTTTCAGAATTTGTTAGAAATTTCAATTTAATCAACCTTGAAGAAATGATGGATTCTATGAGTGAATTTGTCATTACAAGAAGGCATTGCAATTCTTGCCTTGGGTTGCCAATAACTAGGATGTATCTTATGTTGTTGTTGCTTGTTATTGCATTGGTTCTACTTCTCTAGTTGTTTCTACTCGGAAAATTGGATTTGGAACTAAAACTGGCACTCAAACTATTGTGACTAGCTCTTGGTTTTTTAGATCTTTGTAGCTATTCCCACAAGCTTGCCACTGGAAATAGGATGTTTCTCTCATTCTAGGCCGCCTTGCTGGTGTTTTACATTTTGAAATACAAGACGAGCACCATTTTCTATAGGGACTATTTCTATGTAGCTATTTTGAAATGTTGGTATTGAATCTATTTCAAAGGAAAATTGTTCGACCAAGTTGAAAAGACTATATAATTTGAATATGCTTATGCTAGTTGATCAACATCTTATGGCACTTTCTTCTTCGCTTCCATTAATATTCCTATAATACTAGGTATGCATGACAGGAAAGGAAAACATATTGTGGTATAATGGTGTATTCATCATTTCCATTCTATGAATGTTAGGTCAACGATAGTAGGTATTGTAGATAATCTTGTTTGACCCAATTCATACCTTCAATAGTTATCCATTTCTATTGTTTATGGCTTACATAGGTAGAGTGGAACCAATCCTTGTATTGAATGCAACGACTTGCTCTAATTGCGAAGAGAAAGCTTCATTGGAGGAAATTTGTATATCGGGTATGTTTGCGGTGAAATTACTTTTCCGCCCTCAAAAACATCTTCCTGCATTGAGAGTAATATGACCTTAGACCCTTCTATAATTTTCTCGAGGTTTCCTTCAAGTTCTATTGATCTAATAGAAGTGATGTGAGTGGCCTATAAGAAACAGTTGAGTTCGTGTTGCTGAATATGTGCTTATAGCTCCCCACTACCCATGATCAAGAGCCAAACATAGGTTCAATATAGTATGTAGTGGTTTACACCATGTACAAAAGGCGATAGCTGTAGAAAAGGTAGTGCAAAGGTCGTGGCGGAGGCAAAATAAACTATCACGATTGGTATCCTTCATGGACAAACCCTCATCACCACAATGAAGGATGAGCATTACTACCTATCTAAGGATAGCACTGGAGAGGTCGGTTAATGCTAAATATATACCGAGAATTACTTTCTATCATTAAATGTTTAACTAATTAAATAATGTTTCTAGAGTTGAAACATAGGAGATTGGCATCTAAAATGAAAGTCAATTGCCTTTCCTCGATACGAGGCCAAATACTGGGAAGAATATTGTAACTTTTGATAGAAATATCTGAAACTATAAGCTTAGAAATAATCTCAATGCATGGAAACTTAGTTTCATATGATCGGTTCTACTTAATCCAAACTAGTTTCAAGTTTTAAGAAAAATGACAAATTGATTACCATATTCCAACCCTAAAATGTGGGGACTAATAGTGCTTACCTTATTTAGAAGGTAAGGTCATATGGTTTCATATATTAGGAGAAAGAGGCATCTCCAAAAGCTACATGTTGTCTCTCTCTGCTTATGCATTTGGAAACTAATTCCTTCATTGAACTTTGGAGCTTATAGGAATTTTTTCATCTCTCTCCATATGCATTTGGTAACTAGTTCCTTCCTTGGACATTTGATTTCGTGGACATTATTTTCGATAAATCTTTGACTAGATTTCATAGACATTAATTTTGATAAATCTTTGGCAAGTGCACATAAAATATTTATTGTTCATCTCCATGCCCATGAAGGATATTGTTTGTAAGTGCTTAAGGATAAGGAAGAACTTTTCTCACTTTCAACGAATATCTTCTTGAATGGGGATCTCACTTTTCTTTAAGTAGAAGATATTAAAATAGAACAAATGTAAGTGGTTGTTTCTAATAAACACAATAGCTATGCAATTGTTTACAACTTACACACAATTAATATTCATGACTATACTCCATGTAACACACCTGCTATATACTCAATTATAACATGCACAAGGTTTGAAGGGACGTTCATGTATCTCTATTTGATGTTGAAATTATATTGGTACTATATGGTCCTCTCCATGTATTTTCTAGGTTGTCATTATTAAAACATATATTGGGGTTCTCAGAAAGAAAAAATAATGAAAGCCTTGAACCATCCCCTTCGAATGTAGGAGTACATCCTTTCAAATTGTGGAATCCTAGGCAAGCATCCAATTATTTTTATTCCATTGTAGAGAAGTTGAAAAGGGCACTAAAGCCTTTGGATATCCAGAAATTCGACAACCTACACATAATGGAGGGCCCAACAAGGGGGTATTAAGGAATGAGTGCATGTCGTTGGATCCCCTCACCAATTGAAAAATTGGGAAAAAGAAAGGGATCACATGGGAGCTTGAATGGAGATGGTTTGTAATGGAGCATGGTACCCGGGAGGGTTCTTCTAAATAAAACAAAGGATGAGGTATAATAGTACCATTCAATGAATGATACCATGAGTTAGTCAATGAGGAAATTAAGGTGGTGGTTGGTCGTAAATGATATGGTGGGTAAATACATGAGAGGCCCCATAGTCATTTGTCAGGGACGTTTGTTTAATAGTTTGGGGATTTCAATGAACGTAGATTAAGCATGGAGGGGAATGGTATTCTCATTCATGATCGTTAATTCCCATGGAGATAGGAGAAAAAGGATAGTTCACACAATGGAAGAAGGAAGATCTCATGAATCCCATTGTAATCCCGACCAAGTTTTAAATTGATGGGAAATTTGAGGCTTTTGAGAGGTGCATAGCCCATATTTTTGCGAAAGAGGAAGAACCCAGTGAGGCCTAGATGTAATGTTTGACGTGTTAATTTAATAGACTAGTGTTGCATGTAGATTTTCCTCCATTAATGGGTTGTGTGCATTGCTTTGAAAAACCCTAAATCACATTAAATGCAGTTAATACAATGTACAATTGACACTACGTTTCAGACAGGTGGAGCCGAATGGGATTTCTAGAATGGGCAGAGGATTTTAAAAGATTCGCACTATGAGTTAACCGGGAAGCCTTACCTAACCACTATCTTGTATCCGGATACTTTTAAACTAAAGGGGTCTTCTTATATTAAACTTTTCGCAAAGGAGTATAGTCTAATACTCTACTTTTACCTAAGCCCGTTTGGTCATTTTTATTGTGTGATTATGTGTATCGTCCAACGCATGAGGCCTAGGATGTAAATCCCAAAGTCGTTTGTAATGTAAACATATGGTAATGGTTTATATGTATGGTATAACGCGTAATGTTTAGGCCATAAAATCCCAAAGTCGTTTGTATTGTTAAGACTGTGGTAATGGTTATAGGTACAAACATATAGGAAAGTAATTATAATTACAGGACTTTAAATAAACATTGAAATGGTGAATATGCACTTATTATATCGTCGATTTGAAAACTTTAAGTTGGATGGTAATGACAGTTGATGACAATAAGGACTCTAGTAAACTCTCAGATTCAATCTATATAATAGAAAGACTACTTTCTTGAATCCCAAAGCTATTCATGGATAAATGTACAATTTTTTTTTTTTTTTTTTTGACAGTTTTTAAGGTACATTACTTATGGTATCAGAGCAAAAAGTTACAACACTGGGTCTGAACAAGGCCACATTAATTGCTTATTATATATTTCGATTTATGTAAAACTAATAAATCTTATGGTTGCAAACATAAAGCCTTTCTGTTTTGTGATAATTATGGCAGCTGAGGAGGGTGCATAAATCAGGATGGAAGGAAATCCACAGCAAGGACCTCCTAGATATCCAAGAGAAAACAGTGATGGAAGCTCACCCACGGAGGTGTTGGAAACAATGAGGAATCTTATTGTTTAACTGCATATTTTCAAGGCCGATAATGAAAAATTGAAGAAAGAACAACAGGAAAAGCAAGAGATAAATGAAGTCCTGCTGCGTAGTATAGTAACCAAGAAAATCCCAAAAGACGATAACCATGATGAATAGGTCAGCAAGATCAAATGAACCAATGGAAGAAGGGATACTAGCAAACTCCTTATCGAAATGCAGCAAAACGTTTCCCAAGAAAGGATTTTCACTCCAGTCATCGGAATGCAAAAGGTAGCGATAAACTGGTAAACCTGGGAACGAAGAAGTTTGGGGACAGGTCCCGTGAGCCATTAAAGTGTTGGGAATGTGGAAAGCCTCATCTAAGGAGGAGATGTCTATGTTTAATTTAAACAAACATAATTGTTGTTCATAATTTCCAGGAAGCCTCGACAGTGGGAGACGTGGGCAGAAGCCTGCATCGGATAAATGAAGCCATAAATGGTTGACAAGTTGACCACCAGTCCTCGGTGGTAGAAATCAAAGGTAAAATCAATGACACTCGAATTTATGTTTTAATTGACCCTAGAGCTACGTTAATTTATATTACTCCTGATGTAGTAGAGTCAAATAAACATAAGAAATCGAAGCATGCAAAATCATGGCTTATACAACTAGCAACATGTACTAAAAGGAAAGTAGTTGACTTTATTTTTGATTTTGAGTTCAGCCTAGATGGTCAAAATATAAGGACCAATCTGAACATCCTACCACTAGGATCTTATGATATGATTATCATGATGGATTGGTTGGAACAACACAAAGCAGTACTTGACTGTTACAAAAAGATAATTAGCTATAAAAATGATTTTGTCACTGTTAGAACAACCCAAGGCATACCAAAACTTGTATTAGTCAGACAAGTTTCAGCGATGCAACTCAAGAAATGTATTAGAAAGGGATGTCAAGTTTATGCCATCCAAGTGATGAATCTATTAGAAAAAGAAGATAAACCAAAGTTAGAAGACTTTGCGGTCCTACATGAATTCAGAGACATGTTTGTGGATGAGATACCAGAATTACCTCCTAGAAGGGAAATAGACTTCTCCATAGACCTAGTACCTGGTTTAGCCCCTATCTCAAAAGCACCTTACCGAATGAGTCTACCAGAACTGACAAAATTAAAAATACAATTACAAGAATTGTTGGACAAAGAGTATATCAGACCGAGTGTCTCACCATGGGGGGCACCAGTCCTCTTTGTGAAAAAGAAAGATGGTACTCTAAGACTATGTATCAATTATAGACAACTGAACAAAATGACTATTAAGAACAAATACCCTTTATCTAGGATAAATGATCTATTCAATCAAGTAGGTGGGGCCAAGATCTTTTCAAAGTTGAATTTACGATCTGGTTATCATCAAGTTAGGATAAAAGACGAGGACATAAGAAAAACAACATTTCGGACAAGATATGGACATTACGAGTTCGTAGTCATACCTTTTGGACTCACTAACGCTCCAGTGACATTTATGTGCCCGATGAACGGTATTTTCAGTCAATACTTAGACAAGTTCGTGGTAGTATTTATCGATGATATTTTGGCCTATTCAAAAACAGAGGAGGAACATGATGAATACTTAAGTATAGTTTTGCAAACGTTGAGGAAACACAAATTGTATGCCAAATTTGATAAGTGTGAATTCTATCAAAAAGAAATACAATATCTAGGACATGTAATTTCAGCAGAAGGCATTGCCGTAGACCCAAAGAAGACAAAAGCCATTATGGAATGGTCGGTACCTAAGGATGTAGCATATATCCAGTCATTAATGGGAATCACCAGATATTACCGTAGGTTTATAGAAGGGTTTTCCAAGATAGCCTACCCTATCACGTCATTACAAAAGAAAGGAACCAAGTTTAACTGGTCAGAGAAGTGTTAAGACAGTTTTAACAAACTGAAGGAATTATTGACAACTACACCCATATTGAAGGTAGAAGATCCAGATAAAGACTTCACCATATGTGTTGATGCAAGTAAAGAAGGACTAGGGGGTGTCCTAACTCAGAAAGGACACATTATTTGTTATGATTCCCGAAAATTAAAAGAACACGAGAAAAATTATGTCACTCATGACTTAGAATTGGCAGCGGTAATACATGCCTTAAAAATGTGGTGACACTACGTAATGGGCAGAAAATTTCTAGTATTGATGGATAATAGCGAGGTGAAATGTTTGTTTAACCAACTAGATCTTAATGCAAGACAAGCAAGGTGTCTAGCCTTCTTAAGCGAAGTCGACTTCGAGGTCAGACGTATCAAGGGTAAGGAAAATAAAGTAACAAAAGATTTAAGCAGAAGAGTCCATGGGTTGTTTGAGATAAATATCAGTAGGGCAGAAAGTGATCTGGAACAAAGAATAAGGACAATAGGAATTAACGATGAAATTACACTAAGATGATGGCATAATTTCAAAACAGTATCGCAAACTCAGATAAACCAGATCAAAGTATCGACAAAAAGGGACTATTATGATTTAAAAAATAGACTCTACATACCAGATTCAACAGAGTTAAAATTAATGGTTTTAGACGAAGTGCATAAGAAACCATATTCTCGCCATCCAGGTTACCATAAAACAATAACAACACTTAGAAAACTATTTTACTGGCCTAATATGAAGGGTGAAACAACAGAGTACTTGGCTAGGTGCTAAAATTATCAACAGGTTAAGGCCGAGCACCAACACCCAACCGACCTATTACAACTATTACCAGTACCATAATGGAAATGGGAGACTATATCACTTGACTTTATAATAGGTTTGCCTAAAACTTAGAAATAAAATGATTCTATCATGGTTGTAATCGATAAACTCAGTAAGTCTGCACACTTTATTCCTTAATGTCTACTTTTAAAACTATAAATATTGTTGAAATACTCATGAAAGAAATTTTTAGACTGCATGTTATTCCTAAAATGGTGATTTTAGATAGAGATGTAAAATTTACATCCGCGTTTTGGAAGGAATTGTTTGCAAGGCTAAACACTAACTTGAATTTCAGTATGAGCTATCATCCACAAATGGATGGACAGACCGAAAGGACAAACCAAATCATAGAGGATATGCTCCAGATGTATGTAAGAACAAAACCGAACAAGTGGGAAGACTAACCGCACTTGGTAGAATTTGCATATAACAATGGGTACCAAACTTCGGCTAAATTGAGCCCTTTCGAAATACTGTATGGCAGAAAGTGTATGACTTCAATTAGTTGGGATAACCCGGTTGACAAACTCATGGTTGGACCAGTGATGCTCCAAGAAATGGAGACCATGGTAAGAAAGGTACAACAGAACTTAAAAGAAGGACAGGACAGACATAAGAGCTATGCAGATCAGAAAAGAAGACACTTGGAATTTCAAATGGGAGACCATGTTTATTTGGAGGTCAAAGCCTTAAAAAGATCATTAAAGTTAGGGAATTGTGCCAAGCTAACACCCAGGTTTTGTGGGCCCTTAGATATACTAGCTTGAATGGGACCCATATCTTATCAACTTGCACTTCCAGCTAATCTAAGAATTCATAATGTATTTCACGTTTCCTTGTTGAAAAAGTATATTCATGACCCTACTCATATGATTGATTGGAACTTGGTGCAGGTGGAACCCGAAGGTGAGTTTTAGGTGGAACCCCTAGGCATTCTGGATTGGAGAGAAGTAGTACTTCAGAATAGAGTCATCACTTGGTTAAGGTGCAATGGAAGAACTTTATTCCTGAGGAGGCCACCTGGGAGTTGGAGGGAGATTTGCGGAAATCTCATCCAATTCTATTCCAAGAAAGGAACGAACACTAAGGACAGTGTTTTACTCATCCATTTATGGAAATTCCAAATTTGGAATTTGATAATTGTAATTAATTATTATGACTGTTGGGTAGAGATTTGATTTGATTCAACTAACTATTTGACTATGACACTTGTATAAAAAAAAAATATTTTATATTGATTGCAGGAGGACAAATGGAATAGCCATGTTAAAATCAGCTGACCATGACTCCATGAGTGGGGAACATGTTGGAACTACCTCTAGGTTGATTGTTACAAGTGAAAAATCAATGATTTGGCCATTGGCAGCCCCTGAAAATCAGTGATTTAGAAAGCTGCGAAAATTCCCAAGGGAGGGAAAAAAGGACCTAGGCAAATTGATAAATAGCATATGTGAGGAGGCAGGATGTTGCCAAGTATGCTAGCGAAGGAGACTATTGATTTACTTGCTGTTATGAACACTACTTGAGTGTGAGGCAAGGGAAACTATTGGAGTAGTAGGACATTGCTGAGGAGAAGTTTTCTCCAAGTTCACCCTTATGGATTCATGGTCAGGCTAGGGGGTGAATCGGGCGAGTAGTTTGGCTACCCTGTTCTACGGTTGGGAGGAACATGGTTGTTCCCTTTGTCTTTCAGTGTATTATTTCAAATATGTTATTTCAGTCCCTTCTCTGGCTAAATATTATATGGTTGCATACATGATAGAATGCATCTGTTAATTCTAACTAGAAATAATATTAAATACGAAAGATCGAATGCATCCTTTTGAAGACTTAGGAACTGCTAGAATGTCTCTATACTAGCTTGGAATGGATTATCTTTGTTGTATCACATTACTGTTATGAGTACTAATTCCTAAAAGTATACTAGCTGAAAGGATATGCCTAGTCAATTCTTATAGAAGATATGTGCTATAGTTTGGATTACTACTGTAGTAAGACAAACCATTGTAGTTGAAACCCCACAAATAAATTGTAATGTAGATTTGAGTTTACCCATGTATTGAATGCAAATGGAAACTGCACAGTTTATATATATATACGTATGGACGTATACTTATTTTTTGGTATATAAAGGCATGTGCAGCATTAGAGTAATTAACTAAGATTTCTTCCATGTACCAGTTGAATAGTCATGATTTTTAGGAGATAGCCATAATCGCAAGTGCCTAAGATATATATGTATACATATATTTAAAATAAGTAAGTGACCTTGCAAATACCAAGAATTATTATAGAACACCTACAACATTCACACATCTTTATATCAACCGGTGGTTAATGAAAAAGTTACAGGACGAATTGGCCTATGGGTCCATAGGTTGACATGTTGGAAATTATATTTGGAGTGAATCGAATTATCACAGTTTAATTACTAGAACTAATCATGGCAGGCGCGAAGGCCCAGGGAAGAAGGGGCATCCTGAAACTTCACATACCCCTAAATAAATTCATAACTGTGTAAATAACAACATAATCACCTAGAATTTAAAAAGGAAAGCCTTTAACACAAGTAAAATAGTTGCAATTTGAATTCATTTATCATCTTGAGATCTGGAGTCAATTACAGATAAGATATACATATAGCCGACAATAACCGAGCACCTTTTATTCATTTAAAAATCCTTTCTTGGAAGGAGATAGTATGTCGCTAGTACATTAAACCAATGAAATAACTAGTATGCCATTACAGGTAGGAAGAAAGGAAACCCTAAAATTCTTTTAAGAATAATATTACATATCTCATCTGGAATTCAAACAAACAAACACCCCATACTGTGTTTTATTCCAATGATAGAAATTACAATCACAGAATGGGTTACCCTTAATCAAATGGTACCAAAATCAGAACATAACTACATTGTTAATCAAAGGACTGGAAAGGGACCACACCTTTCCTCTAGAACTAAAAGAATGTGATAGAGAGGGTTACGGGCATGGAACATGAATACCTTTGTCTCCAAGAATAGGCGTGGATATCTGCAACTTCTTACTGACGAGGACTCTGCAAAATTTGTAGCAGTAAAATATTAGTGACTTAATATGCCATTGAAATTTTAGAACGATACGAAAGTAGGGTGAATGAAAGTATCCACAGAATCTTGGATTTTTCCATGGCCATGATCCATTTCCCAGCCGTGGTCATCCACCAACCGAGAGGGGAGGAGTGATCTTGTTTAAGCTGATGGGTACCCTCGCATCTAAATAGGGCCCCATCATTAGTTAAAACATCCAGTTCAAGAAAGAAGTGATACAAGAAACTATGGATTTCGTAATTATAACAGTAGTTCCAACACCGATTCCAGAGACACTAAAATAGTGAATGAATATACTATGAGGTATAGACAAGATACAGATAATATACTAGATGAAATCTTCATAAGGAAACACTATCGAAATACAGTTAATATGAATGTTAAATACATGAATCCGTTTTTCTTAAAATTTAGATGAAAGGATTAAAGTAACACAAAATTATTTAGCCTATTGACAGACCATGGTAAGCCAATACAGAACCCGTAAATATTTATCAGTTACAGGATATAAATCTTTCGAACCTGAGAGGTACCATTTAGTAAACAAATTTATGAAAGGTCCTTTTAGGGGCTCTCTCTTTAGGGTTACGGGTTATGGGCGAGGATGGTATACAAGCGAAAGGGCCCTTTGAGATAGATGAGTGGAGCTGGGTTGGGAAAACATACTAAATTGAGTATAACTAGCCACGACAGGAAATTAGAGCCTACGAAACAAATAAAACTCTTTTAATATGGACAGGGAAATACTGCAATTAAAGTGCAATTCTCCCACCCTAATAAACTTAATTTCTGAAAGCTATTATGAAAGGAAGACGAAATAATTTTAAGAAACAATACCTTTATGAAAGCTATTATGAAAGGAAGACAAAATAATTTTATGAGTTATGACTTGGACAGATGACGATGGAGGACTTTATAAATAAATTTCTGGAACTACTAAGGTTCGTACCATACATCTGGGAGGATAAGGTAAAAATCCAATGATTCTTAAATTGTTTAGCACAGTCCTATAGGGACATAATTGAATTTGACAACCCCAAATCCTTGAGGGAAGTATTCAGGAAAGCACGAATGTGCTTTGACCAGTATAAACAATGGGTAGAGTTTCCCAAGGCCTGGAAGGATAAGAAGCAAGATTGAATGAACCAGCGGAAGAAGGGATACTAGCCAGCTCCTTATCGGAATGCAACAAAAAGTTTCCCAAGGAAGAATTTTCACTGCAATCATACGAATACGCAAGGTAGTGGTAAACCGATAAACCTGGGAACGAAGAAGTTTGGGGACAAGTCGAGAAAACAATAACAACACTTAGAAAACTATTTTTCTATCCTAGTATGAAGGGTGAAACATCATAATACTTGGCTAGGTGCCAATATTGTCAGCAGGTTAAGGCCAAGCACTAGCATCCAGACGGCCTATTACAGCCATTACCAGTACCAGAATGGAAATGGGAGACTATATCACTGGACTTTATAACAGGTTTGCCTAAAACTCAGAAACATAATGATTCTATCATGGTTGTAATCGATAAACTCAGTAAGTCTGCACACTTTATTCCTGTAAAGTCTACTTTTAAAGCTGTAAGCATTGCTGAAATATTCATGAAATAAATTTTTAGACTGCATGGTATTCATAAAATGGTGATTTCAGATAGAGACGTAAAATTTACATCCACTTTTTGGAAGGAATTGTTTGCAGGGATAAACACTAAATTGAATTTCAGTACAAGTTATCATCCACAAACGGATGGACAGACCGAAATGAAAAACCAAATCATAGAGGATATGCTTCGCATGCACGTAAGAACAAAACCAAGCAAGTGGGAAGACTACCTGCACTTGGTAGAATTTGCATATAACAATGGGTACCAAACTTCAGCTAAGTTGAGAACTTTAAAAATATTGTATGGAAAAAAGTGTACGAGTCCAATTAGCTGGGATAACCCAGTTGACAGACTCATGATTGGACCAGAGATGCTCCAAGAAATGGAGAACATGGGAAGAAAGGTACAACAGAACTTGAATGAAGCACAGGACAAACATAAGAGCTATGCATATCAGAAAAGAAGACACTTCGAATTTCAAGTGGGAGACCATGTTTACCTGAAGGTCAAAGCTCGAAAAAGTTCGTTGAAGTTAGGGAACTGTGCCAAGATGACACCCAGGTTTTGTGGGCCCTTTGAGATACTAGCTCGAATTAGACCCGTAGCATACCAACTTGCACTTCCAGCTAATCTAAGAATTCATAATGTATTTCACGTTTCTTTGTTGAAAAATTATATTCATGACCCTACTTGTATGATTGATTGGAACTTGTTGCAGGTGGAACCCGAAGGAGAGCTCCAGGTGGAATAGCTGTGCATTCTAGACCGGAGAGAAATAACACTTCCGAACAGAGCCATCACTCACGTAAAGGTGCGATGGAAGCACTTCAGTCATGAGGAGGCCACTTGGGAGTTGGAGGGAGATTTGGGGAAATCTCATCCAATCTCATTCCAAGAAGGGACAAACACTGAGGATAGTGTTTTACTAAAGGGGGAAAGGATGTGATATCCCCCAAAATAATTTATTTTTGAAATTTAAACTCATTGGAAATTTATTCCGCTTTTAGTAAATTCGAATTTGGAAAATTTTTGCCATTTATTGCAATTCCGAATTTTGAATTTAATAATTGTAATTAATTATTATGACTGTTGGAGAGAGATCTGTTTTGACCCAACCAACTATTGGACTATGACACTTGTATGAAAACATAATATTTTATATTAATTGCAGGAGGACAAATGAAACAACCATGTTAAAATCAGCTGACCATGACTCCATGAGTGGGGAACATGTTGGAACTACCTCTGGGATGATTATTACAAGTGGAAAATCAGTGATTTGGCCATTGGTAGCGCCTGAAAATCAAGGATTTAGAAATATGTGAAAATTTCCAAGGGAGGGAAAAAAGACCTAGGCAAAATTGATAAATAACATATGTGAGGAGGCAGGGCGCTGCCAAGTATGCTGGGAAATGATACTTTTGATTTATTTGATGTTATGAACACTGTTTGAGTGTGAGGCAAGGGAAAACTGCTGGAGTTGTAGGACATTGCTGAAGAGAAGTTTTTCCAAGTTCGCCCTCATGGATTCATGGTCAGGCTAGGGGGTGAATCGGGCAAGTAGTTTGGCTGCCCTGTTCTACGATTGGGAGGAACGTGGTTGTTCCCTTTGTTTTTCTGCAAGATGGTTTAGATATGTAAACCTTTCCTTACTCTGTTCTTGGATTTTTTGTGTGTAACTGATATTATGCATCTACTTTTTCTAAATCGAAGTAATTCTTTCAATGGATGATATATATCATGGTATTAGATTTACAATCATAGTCTAAATTCTGGAGTGGTCCCTCCTGAAAATCGAGAATACTAGGAAAATTTATTTAAATACGATTTGAGTTTAAGAGAGCAGATCCATCTATAGGATAGGCTTAATCTGAAGTCGAAATGCTAGGATACTCTGTACTCCTTACAGAAAACCAATCTGTATAGATATAGGTTTATTTCTGTGACTGAAGTATTAAATAGATCTAAATGTGAGCAATCAGATAGGTTTAATTTGAATTTGAAATGCTAGGATATGTTGTATGCTTGAAGAAGGCCAATCTGTAGAGATATAGGTTTATTTCTGTGACTGAAGTATTAAATAGATCTAAATTTGAGCAATCAAAGTTGAGTAAATTTGTGTCGAAAGGAAACATTTAAATGTATCGCTAATTCCAAACAATCATGCATCTTAAAAGAGACTTCCTGTCTTTTAAATCTAAGAATTGAAGAGGAATATGAAATAGAAAGAACATTATGGATCACCGGGGCACTCATATATTATACACATATATACGTATTGGAAATAAAACACAAACTAGAAGTAATCTATCTACATCGTAAAGTTAAGGAAATCCAGAAAACCCCTTTGGTTTATTAGATGCTAAAACAATCATGGGAATTGACGCCTATCATAAGACTTTATGCTTCCATTGTTTTATTTAAAGAGCGGTCTACCCTTTCCACAGTCAAAGTCTGTAACGAATTTAGAAATATGCGAAAACTTTAAGAAGATCGAGAACAATTTTTGAATTGAATTTGTCACTCTGTGTTTTTTTTTACTGAGTTTGTAAACTCTATTCATGTTTTCCTTTTTCAACATTTCAGAGTTTATTGGTTCAATTGGGTGAAGTTATTTTGTTCTTGCAAATGCCGAAACCCGAAGTGGCCCAACATCCTGATCGAATTTTGTGATTGAACGATTACCGTTGTATGTTGTTCATGCATCAAGCATTATCAAACGCCGAAACCTGTTATTGGTTGGGCGCCATACCTTTTTCGTGACTTCGTGATTGAACGTTTGACATTGTGCAATGTTTTTGCATTGGGTGTTAGTATACCCCGAAGCCCTGAAGTGTTGGTCCCACATTCCATTCACTTTTCGCAATTCAGAAGTTGTTGTGTGTTGGTGTTTGGCACTTGAAATCCCGAAATCCCAAACCCCGAAACCCCAAAGTGTTGGTCCCACTTTCCATTCACGTTTCGTAATTCAGGAGTTGTTGTGTGTTGGTGTTTGGGCATTTGAAATCATGAAATCCCGTACCCCAAAACCCCGAAGTGTTGGTCCCACATTTCCATTCACTTTTCGCAATTCAAGAGTTGTTGTGTGTTGGTGTTTGGGCATTTGAAATCACGAAATCCCAAACAACGAAAACCCGAAGTGCGGGGCCCATAGTCTTTCCGCATTTCACGATTCGTTAAACAACGTGGTCCTTTGTTTTTTGTATTCGACATTTCTCATCGTCGAAACTCGATTGACCTCTGTTTTTTTTCACAAAACTATAGGAACATAGTAGGAATTATTTGTTATAGGAACAACTCTAATATTGTAATGAATGGACTGGTAGCAAACGGTGGAGGATCTTCATCCAGGATAGAGGTAGAATAGCAATAATAGATCATATTACGAGTCATTGTGTACAGGGCATGACAAGTACATAAATTATTGTATATGAAAGTATTAAACTAATTCAGTAGATTTTTAGCGCAATTTTTCCTAAGAGTTCTTCTCACCATGAGGTCATACACCTTTAAGTACTCGAAATTTCATAATTTGAATATTGTTTAAAGGCATAAACCATAGAGAACAAGATGGGATCCTTCGAGTTAACTATGTTTGATGTGTAAGCTACTAGTGTGTAAGAATGAGACCCAAGTTAGATAGATATACTTACTTGTTTATATTTTCTGTAAGTAAAGATGCAGGACCGTAGCACGTAATTGAGCTTTCCAATTATTAAAAGAGAATCAAGATGAAACTATACCTATGACAGTGAACCGCTCTATATATATTTAGAGAAAGCTAAATACTTATAGGTGGAAATAAGTGCAGATGTTAATGGAGAGTTAAAACGACCTCTCAGAGGTTAAACTCTATGCACCCAGATCCTTTTGATCTAACGTCAGTTGTGCACAACCCTGCACTTTATCTCTCTGAACCTCAAAGGTTCCTTCGACCTAAGTTTAGATATTGCCCATATACATATAAGTATGTTGGAGTAGTTTGAGAGTTAAGGGAAGTGATAGAATTATGGACAAAATTTATCCACATAAGATTTTCTGTTCGAAGTAGACTTGACTAGCGTAATAATTTCATTATGGACATAAATGAATCTTATCTTCTCTTAAATTCTAAGCTTGCACGAAATTGAATTATGTCATAGAAAAAAAAATAAAAAAAATTGTGGTGAATTTGAGGTACATTACAAGGAACCTTCAAGCTTTGGTTCCATAAAATTAGGTACATGTTTTCATTTAGGGTGGGAGGAGAATGTGTTCCCAACCTCAAAAGTGATCTACAATGAAATTTAACATGCTCATAGTCTACTTTTTGTTTCCATACATATTCACCTGCATTCAACTAGACCTCTTTGGGGAGCACTTTTGAGAGATCCATTTTGGCACATATCCTCATAAGGTCATGCATTATCTTTTAGTCATTTTAGGGTTGTGAAATTTTTGGATGGCATTTATAATATTGAATAGAGTCTTTAGAGGCCAAAATAGAAGGGGAACGTTGAGGAGCCTTACCCATAGCAAGGTCAAGGCTAAATTTGATCCATGGAGGGATCAAAGTTTGGATACCAAGGCTTCATGAAAAGGCTAAAAATACCCCAAATACATGGACTAGATTTGAAAATATTTCCCCTATCAACAAGTGCATCGAATTATATAATAAAGAAGTTGCATGCATATAGGAAAATATGAGCCTCTTTTAATAAAAGGGGCTTCCTACTTCGAGAAACCCAATTATGAAAATATACCGAATAATGCCACAAGCGAGTGAATGAACACATGTCCTGATAATTTTGGTAGA
This sequence comes from Picea engelmannii, assembly GCA_009831015.1. Classification (NCBI taxonomy): domain Eukaryota; kingdom Viridiplantae; phylum Streptophyta; class Pinopsida; order Pinales; family Pinaceae; genus Picea; species Picea engelmannii. Next base: position 31,002 of record ML822382.1, read on the forward strand.
ATTCAAACTAATCCTTGATTTTCTTAGCCACAAAATGGTGGGAACAAAATTTTCCATTTCCATAGAAATTTAACATGAGGAACATTGGGTGAATTCATGAATTCCTAGAGATGAAACAACATCATGAAAGAACATCTTACTAATTGTAGTGGATCTGAGTTATGTGCACTAAGAGCCATGGAAAATTGTTTTGGTAAATAAGAATCCAAACCCCAACTAGGGAAACTAGGTCGAGGGGAGCTCTAATCCATGGATGGTTGAGTAGAGACAACTTTTGAGAATAGTTCGCGATGACTAAGGTTGAAACCCTAGTCATCGAGGAGGGACACATGAACTTCCATATTCAAGATATTTTTACATTATTCAGCTATGTTTCATAATAATAAGGAAATATTGATTAAGAAATTGTTATGAATGAAATCTTTTTAAGTTCTTATAATTTTTTTTGAACTGGACATGTGAAAACATATTGAATATACACAATAAAAAAAAGTACAAACCTTTAATAATGATAAGGTTGTACTATACAATGAATGAAATCAATAGTACCAAATTTACAATGCATATCTTTGAGAACCCTCCCATTAAGGATCAATTTGAACTCTTTGGGAAAATGACATCGAAATGGTGTGCTAAAACAACAACAATTTTACAAAAAAGTCAATTTTATTTTTTATGATGGATGCAACCTCAATGTGACAATTGTGATGCATATGACACTACTTCAACGCTTACAAATTATGTTTGATGCATAAATCATAAACCTAATGCAACTTCGACCCAAGTGAAGAAAATTATAATGCTAGCCAATGGAAGGAAGTTTTTAAGTGTTTTTGGCATTGTAGCACAACAAAAACTTGATGCAAGACTAGCACAACCATGATTCCCAATCACGATGCATGCCAAGAAAAAAACACTAAGCTAGGTTTTCCAAGGCATCAACGATGCTAGAACCT
>ML822382.1:53399-65107 GCA_009831015.1 Picea engelmannii
TCATCAATAAAAGTAACATAATAATGAGAGCCACCAAGAGATGATACTTGAGCCGGTCCCCATACATATGTATGCACAAGCTCTAACCTTTCATTCTTCTTTTCTTTTCCAACTCTGAGAAATCTGACTCTCTTTTGTTTTCCATAAACAAAATGCTCACATAAGTCGAAGTCAATTTGTTTAAGATCTGGAAACAAATTTCTTTTGTGAAGGATCTACATACCCTTCTCAGTCATGTGTCCTAGCCTATGATTCCATAGTGTTTTATCCACTCTTGTAGAAGCTAAAGATATATAAGAGTCAGTATTACCAGTACATAGATACAATGTACCTACCTTCTCTCCTTTCGCTATCACCAATGATCCTTTAATGACCTTCCACGTCTTATCTGTAAATATGGATATACAACCTTCACTTGCCAACTGCCTTGTTTAAATCAGATTTTTGCTTAAATCTGGAACATGTTTTACCTCTTTCAACAACCATTGGTTTCCATTTCATTGCTTCATTTTTACATTTCCCATTCCAACAATTTTGCATGGTTTATCATCACCCAAATGAACCTATCCAAAATCACCTTGAACATAATCTAGAAAATGTTTCCTATGGGGTGTGGCATGAAATGAAGCTCTTGAATCTACTACCTATGACTCAGAAATATTATCTACAGAAAGAATCAAAGCATCTTGTAACACATCACCTCTTACATTTGATTCCTGATTTCTCTCCTGCTATCCATCTCTTTGTTTCTTTGGAGCTCTGCAGTCTTTCTTCAGATGTCCTTTCTTCCCACAATTCCATAACTCTATCTTTTCAAGTCTGGATTTGGATCTTCCCTTCCTAGAATTTTCATGGTTTCCTGAGCCCTTTCCTCTATCCTTTTTTCTTCCCCTGTTCTCCATGTTCAACGTATTTCCTGATGTCTCACCTGTGCTTTTCCATTGCATTTCATCACTAAGGATAACACCAACAACATCATCAAATTTTAAAGTATTTGAACCAGAGACAGAGTTACTTGCAGCCATGACCAAGCCATTCCAGCTCTCTGGCAATGAGCAAAAGATTAGAAGAGCCCTAACCTCATCATCAAAGTCAACTTTTACAGAACTTGGTTGATTAGTAACCATATTAAATTCATTTAAATGATCTGCAACATACCCACCTTCTGACATCTTCATATTAAATAATCTCTTCATTAGAAATACCTTATTCAACGCCGAGGGTTTTTCATACAATTTGGCCAACGCATCCATCAAACCCTTCATTGTATTTTCTTTCCAAATATTGAAAGCCACCGACGCTGCCAAGCTCAGCCGTATCGTTCCTAGAGCCTTTCTGTCAAGAATCTCCCATTCTTCATCCTTCATGGCCGCTAGCTTCTTTGCTACTCCACTCAATGGTAGGAATAGATCCTTCTAATATAAATAGTCTTCCATCTGCATCTTCCATAATTGGTAGTTTTGGCGGTTAAATTTCTAGACCCTAAACTTTCCATCTTCCAACATTTCTCCCACTTGAACCAGGAACCCTCTTTTCCTGCGAGTTACTTGCGAGTTACCTTACGCTCTGATACCAGTTGTTAGAAAAACAGGACCGCGGAGCAATAAAATAAAACAAATGCAGAAACAAAACACAAAAGACACACAATCCAAGAGAGACACAGATTTACGTGGTTCACCCAGTGTGGGCTACGTCCACCAGAGAAATTGCCAGGTCCTTCCTTTATTATTATGCAACAAATGAAGGGATACAACCTATAGTAAAACTCGCTGTAACTTCCTCTTCTTTCTCTCACAGTCTCCTCTCTCAGAATACAATATTCACCATCATCCATAGCCACAATATATTTCCCTCATAAAAGAGGGTTGCCTTCTAGGGAAAAAACCCTAACACAATCTCTACCGTTAGATCTGTGACCTTATAATGAATGGTCCAGATTTACAATGAAATTACAATATACTTTTACAAGGTAATTTTTGCCTCAGGGGCTTCACCCCTGAACCCCCGCTGGGGGCCCACTTGCACTCCCCCATGTGGAAGAGTGTACATAATTCTGGGGTGTAAATACTTCATGGGGTATAAACACGGATGAAAGCAAGGACCTCTGAATCAGGAAGATAATCAGGCTCCACAACCAACAAACTTTGAGCTTTATCTCTCTGAACCTCAAAGGTTCATTTGGCCTAACTTTAGATATTGCCCATATACATATAAGTATGTTGGAGTAGTTTGAGAGTTAAGGGAAGTGATAGAATTATGGACATAATTTATCCACATAAGCGTTTCTATTCAAAGTAAACTAGACTGGTGTAATAATGTCATTATGGACATAAATGAATCTTATCTTCTCTTAAATTCTAAGCATACACAAAATTGAATTATGTCATAGAAAAAAAATAAAAAAATTATGGTGATTTTGAGGTACATTACATATGGTATCAGAGAAAAAGCTACAACACTGGGCCTAAACAGGGCCACATTAGCTACTTAGTATTTATTCCGATTTATGTAAAACTAATAAATCTTACGGGTACAAGAAAAAATCCCTTTCTGTTTTTGTAAATTATGGAAGCTCAGGAGGGTACAAAAATCAGGATGGAAGGATATCCATAGCGAGGACCTCTTGGAGATCCAAGACAGAACAGTGATGGAAGCTCACCCATGGAGGTGTTGGAAACAATGAGGAATCTTATTGTTGAACTGTAGTTTTTCAAGGCCGACAATGAAAAATTGAAGAAAGCACAACAGGAATAGCAAGAGATAAATGAAGTCCTGTTGCGTAGTATAGTAACCAATAAAGGCCCAAAAGATGATAACCATGATGAAGAAGTCAACAAAAGGTCCTCCAAGAATTCTGGACCAGAAACAAAAAAATGAGACAGTTCGTCTGAAGGGACACCTTCAGCTGAAGACAAAACTCTACCAGACAGAAAAAGAAAACAAGTAGACCACCTTGAAGGAGAATTTAAAAATATTAAACCAACTACCTTTGATGGAGAATCCAGCATAGGAGAAGAAGCTCAACCATGGTTGTTAGACATCAAAAAAAACTTCCAGATCTACAACTAGTCCAGCAACATGAAGGTCAGAATGGCCATCTACAATCTGAAGGGGAAGGATATCATTTGGTGGCCAGACCTGAAATTGGCCAAGGGCCTAAAGGAGAAACAGTTGGAATGGGCCGACTTTAATAAGTATTTTAAGAAACAATACCTTTCTGAAAGCTATTATGAAAGGAAGATGAAATAATTTTATGAGTTACGACTCAGACAGATGACGATGGAGGACTTTATAAATAAATTTCTAGAACTACTAAGGTTAGTACCATACATCCAGGAGGATAAGGTAAAAATCCAACAATTCTTAAGCTGTTTAGCACAGTCCTACAGGGACAGAATTGAATTTGACAACCCCAAATCCTTGAGTGAAGTATTCAGGAAATCATAAATGTGCTTTGACCAGTATAAACAACGGGTAGAGTTTCCCAAGGTCTGGAAGGATAAGAAGCAAGATCGAATGAACCAACGAAAGAAGGGATACCAACCAACTCCTTATTGGAATGCGGCAAAAAGTTTGCCAAGGAAGAATTTTCACTCCAATCATCCGTATACGCAAGGTAGTGGTAAACCGGTAAACCTGGGAATGAAGAAGTTTGGGGACAAGTCTCGCGAGTCATTAAAGTGTTGGGAGTGTGGAGAGCCTCATATAAGGAGGAACTGTCCATGTTTAACTTCAGAAAACATAGCTATTGTTCATAATCTGCAGGAAGCCTCAACAATGGGAGACGTGGGTAGAATCTTGCATCGGATAAATGCAACCATAGATGATCGACAAGTTGACCACCAATCCTCGGTCATAGAAATTGAAGGTAAAATAAATGACACTCGAATTTTTGTTTTAATTGACCCTGGAGCTACGTTAAGTTATATTACTCCTAACATAGTAGAGTCAAATAAAATTAAGAAATTGAAGCATGCAAAATCATGGTTGGTACAATGAACAATAGGTACTAAAAGGAAAGTAGTTGACTTTATTTCAGATTTTGAGTTCAACTTAGGTGGTCAATATATAAGGACCAATCTGAACATCTTACCACTAGGATCTTATGATATGATTTACACGATGGATTGGTTGGAATAACACATAATAGTACTAGACTGTTATACTTAGCTATAACACACAAAGATACTTAGCTATAAAGACGATTCTGACACTATTAGAATAGCCCAAGGCATAACAAAACCTGTATCAGTCAGAAAAGTTTCAGCGACGCAAATCAAGAAATGTTTTAGAAAGGTATGTCAAGTTTATGCCATCCAAGTGACGAATCTATTAGAAAAATAAGATAAGCCAAAGTTAGAAGAATTTGTTGTCCTATGTGAATTCAGAGACATGTTTGTGGATGAAATACTAGAATTACCTCCTAGAAGGGAAATATGCTTCTCCATAGACCTACTACCCGGTTCAATCCCTATCTCAAAAGAACCTTACCGAATGAGTCCACCAGAACTGACAGAATTAAAAATCCAATTACAGGAATTGTTGGACAAAGAGTATATTTGACCGAGCGTTTCACGATGGGGGGCACCAATCCTCTTTGTGAAAAAGAAAGACGGTACTGTAAGACTATGTATCGATTATAGACAACTGAACAAAATGACCATTAAGAACAAATACCCCTTACCAAGGATAAATGATATGTTCGATCAAGTTGGTGGGGCCAAGATTTTTTCAAAATTGGATTTACGATCTAGTTATCATCAAGTTAGGATAAAGGATGAGGACATAAAAAAAAAATCTTTTCGAACAAGATATTGACACTACGAGTTTGTAGTCATACATTTCAGACTCACTAATGCACTAGCCACATTTATGTGCTTGATGAACAACATTTTCAGTCAGTACTTAGACAGGTTCATAGTATTATTTATCGACGATATTCTGGTCTATTCTAAAACGGAGGAGGAAGATGATGAACACTTAAGAATAGTTCTGCAAACATTAAGGAAACACAAACTGTACGTAAAATTCGACAAATGTGACTTTTATCAAAAAGAAATACAATATTTAGGACATGTCATTTCCTTTGAAGGTATTGCCGTAGACCCGAAAAAGATAAAAGCCATTATGGAATGGCCAGTACCTAAGGATGTGGTAGATATCCAATCACTCATGGGAATCACTGGATATTATCGCAGATTTATAGAAGGGTTTTCCAGGATAGCCTACCCTATAACTTCACTACAAAAGAAAGGAACCAAGTTTAACTAGTTGCAAAAGTGTCAAGACAACTTTAACAAGATGAAAGAATTATTGACATCGGCACCCATTTTGAAGGTAGAAGACCCAGATAAAGACTTAACAGTTTGTGTTGATGCAAGTAAAGAGGGACTAGGTGGTGTCCTAACTCAGGAGGGCATGTGATTTGTTACGAGTCCCAAAAGTTAAAAGAACACGAGCGAAATCTTCACTCATGACCTAGAATTTGTAGCAGTAATACATGCCTTAAAAATGTGGCAACACTAAATAATGGGCAGAAAATTCCTACTATTGACAGATAATAGTGGGGTGAAATATTTGTTTAACCAACTAGATCTTAATGCAAGACAAGTAAGGTGGCTATCCTTCTTGAGAGAATTCGACTTCAAGGTCAGAGATATCAAGGGTAAGGAAAATAAGGTAGTAGATGCTTTAAGAAGAAGAGACCATGGGTTATTTGAGATAAACATCAGCAGGGCAGAAAGTGATCTGGAACAAAGAATAAGGATGACAGGTATTAACGAAGGAAGTTACACTAAGATAATGACAAAATTACAAAACAGTACCACCAACTCTGACAAACCAGATCCAAGCATCGATAAGAAAGGACTATTACGACTTAAAAATAGACTTTACATACAAGATTCAACAGCACTGAAATCAATAATTTTGGACGAAGTGCATAAGAAACCGTATTCTAGCCATTTAGTTTACCAGAAAATAATAACAACACTTAGAAAACTATTTTTCTGGCCTTGTATGAAGGGCAAAACATCAGAAGACTTGGCTAGTTGCCAAGATTGTCAGTAGGTTAAGGCGGAGCACTAGCATCCAGCTGGCCTATTACAACTATTACCAGTACCAGAATGGAAATGGGAGACTATATCACTGGACTTTATAACAGGTTTGCCTAAAACTCTAGAACATAATGATTCTATCATGGTTGTAATCGATAAACTCAGTAAGTATACACACTTTATTCTTGTAAAGTCTACTTTTAAAGCTATAAACATTGCTGAAATATTCATGAAAGAAATTTTTAGACTGCATGGTATCCTAAAATGGTGATTTTAGATAGAGACGTAAAATTTACATCTGCTTTTTGGAAGAAAATGTTTGCAGGGATAAACACTAAATTGAATTTCAGTACAAGCTATCATCCACAAACGGATGGATAGACCGAAAGGAAAAACCAAATCATAGAGGATATGCTTCGCATGTATGTAAGAACAAAACCAAGAAAGTGGAAAGACTACCTGCACTTGGTAGAATTTGCATATAACAATGGGTACCAAACTTCAGCTAAGTTGAGCACTTTAAAAATACTGTATGGAAGAAAGTGTACGAGTCCAGTTAGCTGGGATAACCCATCTGATAGACTCATGATTGGACCATAGATACTCCAAGAAAGGGAGAACATGGTAAGAAAGGTACAACAGAACTTGAAAGAAGAACACGACAGACATAAGAGCTCTGCAGATCAGAAAAGAAGACACTTGGAATTTCAAGTGGGAGACCATGTTTACCTGAAGGTCAAAGCCCGAGAAAGCTCGTTGAAGTTAGGTAACTATGCAAAGATGGCACCCAGGTTTTGTGGTCCCTTCGAGATACTAGTTCGAATTGGACCCGTAGCATACCAACTTGCACTTCCAGCTAATCTAAGAATTCATAATGTATTTCATGTTTCTTTGTTGAAAATGTATATTCATGACCCTACTCATATGATTGATTGGAACTTGGTGCAGGTGGAAGCCGAAGTCGCGTTCTAGGTGGAACCCCTGTGCATTATGGACCGGAGAGAAATAACACTTTGGAACAGAGCCATCGCTCAGGTAAAGGTGCAATGGAAGCACTTTAGTCCTGAGGAGGCCACTTGGGAGTTGGAGGGAGATTTGCGGAAATCTCATCTAATCCCGTTCCAAGAAGGGAACAAACACTAAGGACAGTGTTTTACTAAAGGGGGAAAGGATGTGATATCCCCAAAAATAAATTATTTTTGAAATTTAAATTCATTGGAAATTTATTTCGTTTTTAGTAAATTCGAATTTGGAAAATTTTTGCCATTTATTGCAATTCCAAATTTTGATTTTAATAATTGTAATTAATTATTATGAATGTTGGGCAAAGATATGTTTTGACCCAACCAACTATTGTACTATGAAACTTGTATGAAAACATAATATTTTATATTAATTGTAGGAGGACAAATGGAACAACCATGTTAAAATTAGCTGACCAAGGCTCCATGAGTGGGGAACATGTTGGAACTACCTATGGGATGATTATTACAAGTGGAAAATCAGTGATTTGGCCATTGGTAGCCACTGAAAATCAGGGATTTAGAAAGATGTGAAAATTCCCAAGGGAGAGAAAAAAGACCTGGGCAAAATTGATAAATAACATATGCGAGGAGGCAGGGCGCTGCCAAGTATGCTGGGAAAGGAGACTTTTGATTTATTTTTTGTTATGAACACTGCTTGAGTGTGAGGCAAGGGAAAACTGCTGGAGCTGTAGGACATTACTGAACATAAGTTTTTCCAGGTTCGCCCTCATGGATTCATGGTCAGGCTAGGGGGTGAATCGGGCAAGTAGTTTGGCTGCCCTGTTCTATGATTGGGAGGAACGTGGTTGTTCCCTTTGTTTTTATGCAAGCTGTTTCAGATATGTAAACCTTTCCTTACTCTGTCCTTGGATGTTTTGTGTGTAACTGATATTATGCATCTACTTTTTCTAAATTAAAGTAATTATTTCAATGGATGATATCTATCGTGGTATTATATTTACAATCATAGTCTAAATTATGGAGTGGTCCCTCCCGAAAATCTAGAATACTAGGCAAATTTATTTAAATACGATTTGAGTTTAAGAAAGCAGATCCATCTACAGGATAGGCTTAATCTGAAGTCGAAATGCTAGGATACTCTGTACTAGTTAAATATAACCAATCTGTATAGATATAGGTTTACTTCTGTGACTGAAGTATTAAACATATATAAATGTGAGCAATTAGATAGGTTTAATTTGAATTCGAAATGCTAGGATACATTGTATGCTTGAAGAAGGAAAATCTGTATAGATATAGGTTTATTTCTGTGACTGAAGTATTAAATAGATCTAAATTTGAGCAATCAGAGTTGAGTAAATTTGTGCTGAAAGGAAACATTTAAATGTATCGCTAATTCCAAACAATCATGCATCTTAAAAGAGACTTCCTGTGTTTTAAATCTAAGAATTGAAGAGGAATATGAAATAGCAAGAACCTTATGGATCACCGAGGCACTCATATATTATACACATATATATGTATTGGAAATAAAATGCAAACTGGAAGTAATCTATCTACATCGTAAAGTTAAGGAAATCCAGAAAACCCCTGTTGTTTATTAGATGCTAAAACAATCATGGGAATTGACGCCTATCAGAAGACTTTATGCTTCCCTTGTTTTATTTAAAGAGTGGTCTACCCGTTCCACAGTCAAAGTATGTAACGAATTTAGAAATATGTGAAAACCTTAAGAAAATATGGAACAATTTTTGAACTGAATTTGTCACTCTGTGCTTTTTTTTTACTGAGTTTGTAAACTCTATTCATGTTTTCCTTTTTCAACATTTCAGAGTTTATTGGTTCAATTGCATGAAGTTCTTTTGTTCTTGCAAATGCTGAAACCCGAAGTGGCCCCACAACCTGATCGAATTTCGTGATTCGATGATTACCGTTGTATGTTGTTCATGCATCAACCATTATCAAACAACGAAACCTATTATTGGTTGGGAACCATACCTTTTCGTGACTTCGCGATTCAACATTTGACGTTGTGCAGTGTTTTTGCATCAGGAGTTAGTAAACCCCTAAACCCTGAAGTGTTGGTCCCACATTCCATTCACTTTTCACAATTCGGGAGTTGTTGTGTGTTGGTGTTTGGTACTTGAAATCGCGAAATCCCAAACCCCGAAACCCCAAAGTGTTGGTCCCACTTTCCAATCACATTTCATAATTCAGGAGTTGTTGTGTGTTGGTATTTGGGCATTTGAAATCGCGAAATCCTGAACTCCAAAACCCCGAAGTGTTGGTCCCACATTTCCATTCACTTTTCATAATTTGGGAGTTGTTGTGTGTTGGTGTTTGGGGATTTGAAATCACGAAATACCGAACCCCGAAACCCCGAAGTTCAGGGCCCACATTCTTTCCGCATTTCGCAATTTGGTAAACATCATGGTCCTTTGTATTTTGTATTCGACATTTATGATCGCCGAAACCCGATTGACCTCTGTTTTTTTTCACAAATCTATAGGAACATAGTAGGAATTATTTGTTATAGGAACAACTCTAATACTGTAATGAATGGACTGGTAGAAAACAGTGGAGGATATTCATCTGGGATAGAGGTAGAATAGAAATAATAGATCATATTACGAGTCACTATGTATAGGGCATGAGAAGTACATAAATTATTGTATATGAAAGTATTAAACTAATTCAGTAGATTTTTAGCACAATTTTTCCTAAGAGTTCTGCTCACCATGAGGTCATACACCTTTAAGTATTCAAAATTCTGTAATTTGACTATTGTTTAAAGGCATAAACCATAGAGAACAAGATGGGATCCTTCAAGTTAACTATGCTTGATGTGTAAGCTACTAGTGTGTAAGAATGAAACCGAAGTTAGATAGATATACTTACTTGTTTATATTTTTTGTAAGTAAAGATGCAGGTCCATAGCACGTAACTGATCTTTCCAATTATTAAAATAGAATCAATATGAAACTATACCTATGACAATGAACCGCTCTATATATATTTAGAGAAAGCTACATACTTATAGGTGGAAATAAGTGCAGATGTTAATGGAGAGTTAAAGCGACCTCTCAGAGGTTAAACTCTATGTGCCGAGATCCTTTTGATCTAACGACAGTTGTGCACAACCCTATGCTTTATCTCTCTGAACCTCAAAGGTTCCTTTGACCTAAGTTTAGATATTCCCATATACATATAAATATGTTGGATTAGTTTGAGAGTTAAGGGAACTGATAGAATTATGGACAAAATTTATCCACATAAGCTTTTCTGTTCGAAGTAGACTTGACTAGCGTAATAATGTCATTATGGACAGAAATGAATCTTACCTTTGCTTAAATTCTAAGCTTACACGAAATTGAATTATGTCATAGAAAATAAATAAATAAATAAATTGTGGTGAATTTGAGGTACATTACAAGGAACCTTCAATCTTTGGTTCTATAAAATCACGTACATGTTTTCATTTAGGGTGGGAGGAGATTGTTTTCCCAACCTCAAAAGTGATGTACAATGAAATTTAACATGCTCATATTGTAGTTTTTGTTTCCGTACATATTCACCTGCATTCAACTAGACGTCTTTGGGGAGCACTTTTGAGAGATCCATTTTGGCACATATCCTCATAAGGTCATGCATTATCTTTTAGTCATTTTAGGGTTGTGAAATTTTTGGATGGCATTTATAATATTGAGTAGAGTCTTTACAGGCCAAAATAGAAGGGGAACGTTGAGGATCCTTACCCATAGCAAGGTCAACGATAAATTTGATCCATGGAGGGATCAAAGTTTGGATACCAAGGCTTCATGAAAAGGATAAACATACCACGAATACATGGACTAGATTTGAAAATATTTCCCCTATCAACAAGTGCATCGAATTCTATAATAAAGAAGTTGCATGCATATAGGAAAATATGAGCCTCTTTTAATAAAAGGGGCTTCCTACTTCGAGAAACCCAATTATGAAAATATCTCGAATAATTCCACAAGCCAGTGAATGAACAAAATTTTCCATTTCCATAGAAATGTAACATGAGGAACATTGGGTGAATTCATGAATTCCTAGAGATGAAACAACATCATGAAAGAACATCTTACTAATTGTAGTGGATGTGAGTTATGTGCACTAAGAGACATGGAAAATTGGTTTGGTAAATAAGAATCCAAACCCCAACTAGGGAAACTAGGTCAAGGGGAGCTCTAATCCATGGATGGTTGAGTAGAGACAACTTTTGAGAATAGTTCGCGATGACTAAGGTTGAAACCCTAGTCATGGACGACGGACACATGAACATCCATATTCAAGATATTTTTACATTATTCAGCTATGTTTCATAATAATAAGGAAATATTGATTAAGAAATTGTTATGAATGAAATCTTTTTAAGTTCCTATAATTTTTTTTTAAACTGGACATGTGAAAGCATATTGAATATACACAATAAAAAAAAGTACAAACCTTTAATAATGATAAGGTTGTACTATACAATGAATGAAATCAATAGTACGAAATTTACAATGCATATCTTTGAGAACCCTCCCATTAAGGATCAATTTGAACTCTTTGGGAAAATGACATCGAAATGGTGTGCTAAAACAACAACAATTTTACAAAAAAGTCAATTTTATTTTTTATGATGGATGCAACCTCA
>ML822382.1:74371-97078 GCA_009831015.1 Picea engelmannii
AAGATAGATTCAAAACGTTACTCCATTAGTGTGATTCAAGTAGCTCCTCTCGTATCAACAACATGGTTGTGTTGTCCTAGCTTATTACCATATTGTGAAGCGTTGTTTCCAAACATCCCAATGGCCATTTTGTCAAACTTTAAATTTAATTCTTTTTATAACGTGGTCCCATGAGAGGCCCCATAGTCATTGGTCAGGGACATTTGTTTAATAGTTTGGGGATTTCAATGAACGTAGATTGAGCATGGAGGGGAATGGTATTCTCATTCATGATCGTTAATTCCAACGGAGATAGGAKAAAAAGGATAGTTCACACAATGGAAGAAGGATGATCTCATGAATCCCATTGTAATCCTGACCAAGTTTTAAATTGATGGGCAGTTTGAGGCTTTTGAGAGGTGCATAGCCCATATTTTTGCAAAAGAGGAAGAACCCGGTGAGGCCAAGATGTAATGTTTGATGTGTTAATTTAATATACTAGTGTTGCATGTAGATTTTCCTCCATTAATGGGTTGTGTGCATTGCTTTAAAAAACCCTAAATCACATTAAATGCAGTTAATACAATGTACAATTGATGCTATGTTTCAGACAGGTGGAGCCGAATGGGATTTCTAGAATGGGCAGTGGATTTTAAAAGATTCGCACTCTGAGTTAATAGGGAAGCCTTACCTAACCACTATCTCGTATCCAGATACTTTTAAACTAAATGGGTTTTCTTATATTAAACTTTTCGCAGAGGAGTATAGTCTAATACTCTACTGTTACCTAAGCCCGTTTGGTCGTTTTTATTGTGTGATTATGTGTATCGTCCAACGCATGAGGCCTAGGCTGTAAATCGCAAATTCGTTTGTAATGTAAACATATGGTAATGGTTTATGTGTATGGTCTAACGCGTAAGGTTTAGGCCATAAAATCCCAAAGTTGTTTGTATTGTTAAGACTGTGGTAATGGATATAGGTACAAATTGATAGGAAAGTAATTATAATTACAAGACTTTAAATAACCATTGAAATGGGGAATATGCACTTATTATATCGTCGATTTGAAAACTTTAAGTTGAATGGTAATGAAATTTGATGACAGTAAGGACTCTAGGAAACTCTCAGATTCAATCTATATAATAGAAAGCCTACTTTCTTGAATCTCGAAGCTATTCATGGATAAATGTACAAACATTTTTTTTTTTTTTGATAGTTTTTAAGGTACATTACTTATGGTATCAGAGCAAAAAGTTACAACACTGGGTCTGAACAGGGCCACATTAATTGCTTAGTATATATTTCGATTTATGTAAAACTAATAAATCTTATGGTTACAAACATAAATCCTTTTTGTTTTGTGATAATTATGGCAACTCAGGAGGGTGCAGAAATCAGGATGGAAGGAAATCCACAGCAAGGACCTCCTGGAGATCCAAGACAAAACAGTGATGGAATATCACCCATGGAGGTGTTGCAAGCAATGTGGAATCTTATTGTTGAACTGCAAATTTTCAAGGACGACAATGAAAAATTGAAGAAAGCACAACATGAATAGCAAGAGATAAATGAAGTCCTCCTGCGTAGTATAGTAACCAAGAAAATCCCAAAAGATGATAACCATGATGAAGAGGTAAGAAAGATCGAATGAACCAGTGGAAGAAGGGATACCAGCCAGCTCCTTATCGAAATGCAGCAAAAAGTTTCCCAAGACAAGATTTTCACCCCAGTCATCGGAATGTGCAAGGTAGCGGTAAATTGGTAAACCTGGGAATGAAGAAGTTTGGGGATAGCTCCCGCGAGCCATTAAAGTGTTGGGAATATGGAAAGACTCATCTAAGGAGGATATGTCCATGTTTAATTTCAGCAAGCATAATTGTTGTTCATAATTTTCTGGACGCCGCGACAGTGGGAGACATTGGCAGAAGCCTGCATCGGATAAATGAATCCATAAATGGTTGACAAGATGACCACCAGTCCTCGGTGGTAGAAATCGAAGGTAAAATCAATGACACTCGAATTTATGTTTTAATTTACCATAGAGATACGTTAATTTATATTACTCCTGATGTAGTAGAGTCAAATATGATATGATATTACTAGGATCTTATGATATGATTATCAGGATGGATTGGTTGGAACAACACAAAGTAGTACTAGACTATTACAGAAAGATATTTAGCTATAAAGATGATTTTGTCATTGTTAGAATAGCCCAAGGCATACCAAAACTTGTATTAGTCAGACAAGTTTCAGCGATGCAACTCAAGAAATGTATTAGAAAGGGATGCCAAGTTTATGCCATCCAAGTGATGAATCTATTAGAAAAAGAAGATAATCCAAAGTTAGAAGACTTTGCGGTCCTACATGAATTCAGAGACATGTTTGTGGATGAGATACCAGAATTACCTCCTAGAAGGGAAATAGACTTCTCTATAGACCTAGTACCTAGTTTAGCCCCTATCTCAAAAGCACCTTACTGAATGAGTCTACCAAAACTGACAGAATTAAAAATACAATTACAAGAATTGTTGGACAAAGAGTATATCAAACCGAGTGTCGCACCATGGGGGGCACCAATCCTCTTTGTGAAAAAGAAAGATGGTACTCTAAGACTATGCATCAATTATAGACAACTGAACAAAATGACTATTAAGAACAAATACCCCTTACCTAGGATAAATGATCTGTTTGATCAAGTAGGTGGGGCCAAGATCTTTTCAAAGTTGGATTTACGATCCGGTTATCATCAAGTTAGGATAAAAGACGAGGACATAAGAAAAACAACGTTTTAGACAAGATATGGACATTATGAGTTCGTAGTCATACCTTTCGGACTCACTAAGGCACCAGCCACATTTATGTGCCTGATGAACAATATTTTTAGTCAATACTTAGACAAGTTCGTGGTAGTATTTATCGACGATATTCTGGCCTATTAAAAAATAGAGGAGGAACATGATGAATACTTAACTATAGTTTTGTAAACATTGAGGAAACCCAAACTGTACGCCAAATTTGACAAGTGTGACTTCTATCAAAAAGAAATACAATATCTAGGACATGTAATTTCAGCAGAAGGCATTGCCGTAGACCCGGAGAAGACAAAATCCATTATGGAATCGTCAGTACGTAAGGATGTAGCATATATCCGGTCATTCATGGGAATCACCAGATATTACCATAGGTTTATAGAAGGGTTTTCCAAGATAGCCTACCCTATCATGTCATTACAAAAGAAAGGAACCAAGTTTAACTGGTCAGAGAAGTGTCAAGACAGTTTTAACAAACTGAAGGAATTATTGACAACTACACCCATATTGAAGGTACAAGATCCAGATAAAGACTTCACCGTATGTGTTGATGCAAGTAAAGAAGGAGTAGGGGGTGTCATAACTCAGAAAGGACACATTATTTGTTATGAGTCCCATAAATTAAAAGAACATGAGAAAAATTATGTCACTCATGACTTAGAATTGGTAGCGCTAATACAGGTCTTAAAAATGTGGTGACACTACGTAATGGGAAGAAAATTTCTACTATTGATGGATAAAAGCGAGGTGAAATATTTGTTTAACCAACCATATCTTAATTCAAGACAAGAAAGGTGGCTAGCCTTCTTAAGCGAATTCGACTTCGAGGTCAGACATATCAAGGGTAAGGAAAATAAAGTAGCAGACGCTTTAAGCAGAAGAGTCCATGGGTTATTTGAGATAAATATCAGTAGGGAAGAAAGTGATCTGGAACAAAGAATAAGGACAATAGGAATTAACGATGAAAATTACACTAAGATGATGGCATAATTTCAAAATAGTATCGCAAACTCAGATAAACCAGATCGAAGTATCGACAAAAAGGGACTATTATGATTTAAAAAACAGACTTTACATACCAGATTCAGTAGAGTTAAAATTAACGATTATAGACGAAGTGCATAATAAACCATATTCTGGCCATCCAAGTTACCATAAAACAAGAACAACACTTAGAAAACTATATTACTGGACTAATATGAAGGGTGAAACAACAGAGTACTTGGCTAGGTGCTAAAATTGTCAGCAAGTTAAGGCCAAGCACCAACACCCAACCGGCCTATTACAACTATTACCAGTACCAGAATGGAAATGGGAGACTATATCACTTGACTTTATAACAGGTTTTCCTAAAGCTTAGAAACAAAATGATTCTATCATGGTTGTAATCGATAAACTTAGTAAGTCTGCACACTTTATTCCTGTAAATACTACTTTTAAAGATATAAATATTGCTGAAATACTCATGAAAGAAATTTTTAGACTGCATGTTATTCCTAAAATGGTGATTTCAGATAGAGATGTAAAATTTACATCTATGTTTTGGAAGGAATTGTTTGCAGGGCTAAACACTAACTTGAATTTCAGTATGAGCTATCATCCACAAACGGATGGTCAGACCGAAAGGAAAAACCAAATCATAGAGGATATGCTCCAGATGTACGTAAGAACAAAACCGAGCAAGTGGGAAGACTACCCGCACTTGGTAGAATTTGCATATAACAATGGGTACCAAACTTCGGCTAAGTTGAGCCCTTTCGAAATACTGTATGGTAGAAAGTGTATGAGTCCAATTAGTTGGGATAACCCGACTGGCAGACTCATGGTTGCACCAGTGATGCTCCAAGAAATGGAGAACATGGTAAGAAAGGTACAATAGAAATTAAAAGAAGCATAGGACAAACATAAGAGCTATGAAGATCAAAAAATAAGACACTTGGAATTTCAAATGGGAGACCATGTTTATTTGAGGGTCAAAGCCCGAAAAAGCTCATTGAAGTTAGGGAACTGTGCCAAGCTGACACCCAGGTTTTTTGGGCCCTTCAAGATACTAGCTCGAACGGGACCCGTAGCTTATCAACTTGCACTTCCAGCTAATCTAAGAGTTCATAATGTATTTCATGCTTCCTTGTTGAAAAAGTATATTCATGACCCTACTCATATGATTGTTTGGAACTTGGTGCAGGTGGAACCCCTACGCATTCTGGACCAGAGAGAAGTAGTACTTCGGAATAGAGTCGTCGATCAGGTAAGGTGAAATGGAAGCACTTTAGTCCTGAGGAGGCCACTTGGGAGTTGGAGGGAGATTTACGGAAATCTCATCCAATTTTGTTCCAAGAAAGGAACGAACACTAAGGACAGTGTTTTACTCATCCATTTATGCAATTCAAAATTTCAAATTTGATAATTGTAATTAATTATTATGACTGTTGGGCAGAGATTTGATTTGACTCAACTAACTATTTGACTATAACACTTGTATAAAAAAAATATATTTTATATTGATTGCAGGAGGACAAATGGAACAACCATGTTAAAATCAGCTGACCATGACTCCATGAGTGGGGAACATGTTGGAACTACCTCTAGGCTGACTGTTACAAGTGGAAAATCAATGATTTGGCCATTGGCAGCCCTTGAAAATCAGGGATTTAGAAAGATGCTGAAATTCCCAAGGGAGGGAAAAAAGGACCTAGGCAAATTGATAAATGGCATATGTGAGGAGGCAGGATGTTGCCAAGTATGCTAGGGAAGGATACTATTGATTTACTTGCTTTTATGAATGCTACTTGAGTGTGAGGCAATGGAAACTGTTGGAGCAGTAGGACATTTCTGAGGATAAGTTTTCTCCAAGTTCGCCCTCATGGATTCATGGTTGGGCTAGGGGGTGAATCGGGCGAGTAGTTTGGCTGCCCTATTCTATGGTTTGGAGGAACATGGTTGTTCCCTTTGTCTTTCAGCGTATTATTTCAGATATGTCATTTCTGTCCCTTCTCTGGCTAAATGTTTTATGGTTGCATACATGATAGAATGCATCTGTTATTTCTAACTAGAAATAATATTAAAGACGAAAGATCGAATGCATCCTTTTGAAGACTTAGGAACTGCTAGAATGTCTCTATACTAGCTCAGAATGGATTATCTTTGCTATATCACATTACTGTTATGAGTACTAATTCCTGAAAGTATACTAGTTGAAAGGATATTCCTAGTCAATTCTTATAGAAGATATGTTCTATGGTTTGGATTACTACTATAGTAAGACAAACCATTGTAGTTGAAACCCCACAAATAAATTGTAATGCAGATTTGGGTTTACCCATGTGTTGAATGCAAATGGAAACTGCACATTTTATATATATATATATATATACACGTATGGACGTATACTTATTTTTTGGTATATAAAGGCATGTGCAGCAGTAGAGTAATTAACTAAGATTTCTTCCATGTACCAGCTGAATAGTTATGATTTTTAGGAGATAGCCATAATCGCAAGTGCGTAAGATATATATGTATACATATATTTAAAATACAGAAGTGACCTTGCAAATACCAAGAATTATTATAGAACACCTACAACATTCACACATCTTTATATCAACCGGTGTTTAATGAAAAAGTTATAGGATGAATTGGCCTATGGGTCCATAGGTTGACATGCTGACAATTATATTTGGAGTGAAATGAATTATCACAGTTTAATTACCAGAACTAATCATGGCAGACACGAAGGCCTAGGGAAGAAGGGGCATCCCGAAACTTCACATACCCCTGAATAAATTCATAACTATGTAAATAACAACATAATCACCTAGAATTTAAAAAGGAAATCCTTTAACACAAGTACAATAGTTGCAATTTGAATTCATTTATCATCATGCGATCTAGAGTCAATTAAGATAATATATACATATAATCGGTAATAGTCGAGCACCTTTTATTCATTTAAAAATCCTTTCTTGGAAGGAGACAGTATGTCGCTAGTACATTAAACCAATGAAATAACCAGTAGGCCATTACAAGTAGGTGGAAAGGAAACCCTGAAATTATTTTAAGAATAATATTACATATCTCATCCATAATTCAAACAAACAAACACCCCATACTGTGTTTTATTCTAATGATATAAATTAGCATCACAAAATGGGTTACCCTTAATCAAACGGTACCAAAATCGGAACATAACTACATTGTTAATCAAATGATTGGAAAGGGACCACACCTTTCCTCTAGAACTAAAAGAATGTGATAGAGAGGGTTACGGGCATGGAACCTGAATACCTTTGTCTCCAAGAATAGGCATGGATAACCACAACTTCTTACCGATGAGGACTCTGCAAAATTTGTACCAGTAAAATATTAGTAACTTAATTTGCCATTGAAATTTAAGAACAATACGAAAGCAGGGTGAATGAAAGTATCCACAGAATGGAAATATATCACTTGACATAACCTGTACTTATCTTGGATTTTTTTGTGGCCTTGATCCATTTCCCAGGCGTGGTCATCCACCAACTGAGAGGGGAGGAGCAAGCCTGTTTAAGCTGATGGGTACCCTCGCATCAAAACAGGGCCCCATCATTAGTTAAAACATCCAGTTCAAGAAAGAAGTGATACAAGAAACTATGGATTTCATAATTATAACAGTAGTTCTAGCTCTGATTCCAGAGACACTAAAACAATGAATGAATATACTCTGAGGTATAGACAAGATACATATAATATACTAGACGAAATCTTCGTAAGGAAACACCATCGAAATACAGTTAATATGAATGTTAAATACATGAATCTACTTTTCTTAAAATTTAGAAGAAAGGATGAAAATAACACAAAATTGTTTAGCCTATTGTCAGACCACGGTAAGCCAATACAGAACCTGTAAATATTTATCAGTTACAAGATATAAAGCTTTCGAACCTGAGAGGTACCATTTAGTAAGCAAATTTATGAAAGTTCCTTTTAGGGGCTCTCTCTTTGGAGTTACGGGTTATGGGCGAGGATGGTATACAAACAAAAGGGCCCTTTGAGGCAGATGAATGGAGTTGGGCTGGGAAAACATACTAATTGGAGTATAACTAGCCACGATGGGAATTTAGAGCCTACGAAACAAATAAAACTCTTTTAATATGGACAAGGAAATACTGCAATTACAGTGCAACGCTCCCACCCTAATAAACTTAATTTCTGGAATGAAACTAGGGGAAAATCTCATAGAAGATCAATACCAACCAATGATATAGGATGGAGAAGCAGAGCGAAAGAAGTATGCCCTAGAGGCAATCTACTTGTGAATCACCCAGAAAACAAAGGAATGTGGTATCAAACCTTTCAGAGTTTCCATAATAGATAAGAACACAATAATAAAATTACTTAGCAGAGGGGAGGAACTTCTAGAACCTTCCTGAAGTTTTGGTAATAAGAAAATAGCCTCTGACTGATAGTATAATCACTGCAGCATGTAGGTTACCCATAATGGTTGCAAGAGGAAGAGAAATCGGCCACAAATCTATGAATAGAGATGTAGAGGTAATAAGAAACTTACCAGTGGGTTAGATAGCAATGCCACCTCCTCTATGAGCAAAACCTCACCGCCGTTTCCCTTTTCCAAGAAATCAGAGTCGTAGAGCTAGACTTCCGGAGAACCTCCCCACAACAAAATCCATTACCCTAGCGAACTCCTTCCTCGAAGAATGAGGTCTGCGGGTACAAATGACCAGGTGGTGAGATAGACTTGGCACGTCCATATTGGATAGCAGGTCAGATGATGGCCTCGACTGTAGCATGTACCCTACCCCGCTTTAATGCCTTGTCCAGGATTAAGTGCATATCAGACCTACCCCTCTTTTGGTATTCAGTGAGCGACTGAGTAAGGAAGCTCCTGTGCGACTCATGGAAACCTTTAACCCTAAATCACAATAAATGCAGTTAATACAATGTACAGTTGACACTACGTTGGGGTAGGTGGAGCTGAATGGGATGGTTAAGTGCATATAGGACCTAAACCCTAAATCACATTAAATGTAATTAATACAATGTACAGTTGATGCTACGTTTCTCACAGGTGCAGCCGAATGGGATTTCTAGCACGGTTAGAGGATTTTAAAATATTCACACTCTGATTTAAATGGGAAACCTTACCTAACCACTATCCCGTATTCGGATACTTTTAAACTAAAGGGGTCTTCTTATATTAAACTTTTCACAGAGGAGTATAGTCTAATACTCTACTTTTACCTAAGCCTGCTTGGTCATTTTTATTGTGTGATTATGTGTATGGTCCAATGCATGAGGCCTAGGCTCTAAATCCCAAAGTCGTTTGTAATGTAAACATATGGTAATGGTTTATATGTATGGTCTAACGCATAAGGTTAAGGACATAAAATCCCAAAGTTGTTTGTATCGTTAAGACTGTGGTAATGGTTATAGGTACAAACAGATAGGAAAGTAATTATAATTACAGGACCTTAAATAAACATTGAAATGGGGAATACGCACTTATTATATTGTCGATTTGAAAACTTTAAGTTGAATGGTAATGGCTGTTGACGACAGTAAGGACTCTAGTAAACTCTTAGATTCAAGCTATATAATAGAAATCCTACTTTCTTGAATCCCGAATCTATTCATGGATAAATGTACAAACCTTTTTTTTTTTTTGACAGTTTTTAAGGTACATTACAAAAATTAAGGTGGTGGTTGGTTGTAAATGATATAGTGGATAAATACATGAGAGGCCCCATAGTCATTTGTTAGGGAGGTTGGTTTAATAGTTTGGAGATTTCAATGAACGTAGATTGAGCATGGAGGGGAATGGTATTCTCATTCATGATCATTAATTCAAACGAAGATAGGAGAAAAAGGATAGTTCACATAATGGAAGAAGGAAGATCTCATGAATCGCATTGTAATCCTGGCCAAGATTTAAATTGATGGGAAATTTGAGGCTTTTGAGAGGTGCATAGCCCATATTTTTGTGAAAGAGGAAGAACCCAGTGAGGCCTAGATGTAATGTTTGAAGTGTTAATTTAATAGACTAGTGTTGCATGTAGATTTTCCTCCATTAATGGGTTGTGTGCATTTCTTTGAATTGCATTGTTGTGTACTCCTAGTAATTACAACATCTACAGTTAAGAGACTGTCTACACTACTAATGTATCAGAGAATGTTTGATCCCCACATGTGAGTAACAATGACACACCGATGTTTTGACATTGTAAAACCCTATGGGGAAACATCCAAGACCCTCTCTAATGTGGGCACTTGGACCAATTTATTAATGCAAAAGAAAAATATTACATAGAGATTTACAAGAGAGTTTATCGCAATCGATCATCAGTAAATGACCCTTAGTAAAGAATGATCTCTAGAAGAGGATAGCCTAAGTGGAATCTAGGTAGAAGAAATCCACATGAGTGCTCCAAAGTTTTTGAGGAAATTATGAATCCCTTAAAGGTCGAGGGATTCCTATAGGAAGAGTCGGACAATTCAACTGAACATGTTTCAAGTATAGACCACAAGGGCACCAAAATTATATGTGTCTAGAGAAATTATATGTTAGTTGAATACAAGAATAAAGAACATGTAAATCTCCATTAATGAAGATTACAATTGGGTTTATTGTTGGAGACAACACATATCTTAATTGAGCGAAATGGCTTAGGCTCCAGATTGCTGCAATATTTTCCATAATAGGGATTTTTGTTCCAACAACAATAGTGGTGAAGGTGGTCTAAAATATATCTATTCTAAGAAATAAAAAGGTGAAGAACTATGATTTTATTAGTAGATCTTTGCACATGCCTATGTTAGGTTATTTACACACTTAGGAGTTAGTTAAGATAAACATGGTACAATATTTCCTTAGGTTAAAGTGTGTTTCTTTAGTATGCATTTGTAGTTATGTAATCTTACGGTCAGAATTTGCTATAGACATAAAGTGATCTAATGACTCATATTCTCCTCGATACTAATGGCTATATTGATTCGACCGACCCCACTCATATTTTTGGCGGGTGATGCACCTTCAAACCATGTTGTCTCACAATGTATTCATCCTTTGGTTGATGAAGTGCTCATTCTGATGCAATCTTTGACCGAACCCACTCTTCTTTTCGAGGGTGATTTGCCTTCAAACCATGTTGTCTCACAACCTATTCAACTAGTGGTTGAGGAAGTGGTTGTTCCGATGAAATATTCGGTCGACCCCACTCTTCTCTTGGAGAGTGTTGAGTCTACCAAATGGTCACGTAGATGCAATCTTCGACTGATGTCACTCTTCTATTGGAGAGTGTTGAGTCTATTAAAGTGGTCATGCCGATGCAATATTTGGCTGATCCCACTCTTCTGATTGGGAGTGACGTGTATACCGACTATGTTTTTAGTATTTCTAGTTGAGTAATTTCATAACAAGGGGACATTCTATCCACTTCGATCACACCCCCTCCAAGTCCTAGGATGGTTTCCTTTGATTGGAATGACCTTGTTGAGACTCACCTTCCTTCTTATATGCCTTTTCAAATAAGGGTTGAATTTAATTCAAAAAACATTTACCGATGTATTGTAGATGGAGACTCTGCAAGTATTTTATCCTCCTGGAATTGGAAACCTTTGGGTTCTCCTGAGCTTGTGACCACTTCGCATGAGTTGTTGGATTTCGATAGACGTCCTAGTGAATATTTGGGGATTCTTCCTCAATTTCCTATCTCATTAGGTGGTAATATTTTCCTTTTTTATGTTATAGTGGTTCAAGGCCCATTATATTTCAATACACTACTCGGGTGTGATTATGTATACACTATGAACGTTGCAGTGTATACTCTCTTTCGGGTGATGCATTTCCATCACAATGGAAGCATTTTCACTATCGACCAGTTGGCATCCGATAATCACCATCCTAATTCAACGTTAGTTCAAGATGCCGCTATATATATATAAATTATTCATGTAGAATCTACCCCGTCATAGGTAATTTTTTTGGCATCTTATCCTCCATGTTCAATTGCTCTTGAGTAGGAACTTGTTCGTGACTCATTTTTTCCTTCACGAGACTTGGTCTCAGTAATTGATCCATTGGTTTATCCAATGAGGGAATGGGAGCCCTTTCTTCACCCACTTGGTCTAAGTGATATTGAGTTTCCTTTCGAGTCTGATGTCGTTGTTTGTAGATCCTCAAGACCTTGTTCTTGTGATTCTTTGTTGATAGACTCTTCTAGTCCTGGCCAGAAACCTTCATCATCATATTGAATATGGTAAATTTGCTTCCCCATTTGGGACTGTCAACCCTCCTCATTTGACTGATTTATCAGATTTTGAATTTCCTTTCGATGAGGCTATCCTTGAAGACATGAATATGGTTTCTATACCGTGAGAAGACTTACACCATGGTTTGTGTTTTCTTCCATTTTCAGAGACTTTTCAGGTTGACTGTCGAAGAGACTCTTGTTCAGATCCTAGCATTGGGATCTAATTGAACTACTACCATGCATGAGTCGTAAGCTCGTGCGGTGCTTTGTTCCATATTGTATGGTCCATGTTTGTTGTTTTCACTTTTGTATTCAATAACACCTCTTATTTTCTGATGTTTCTATCTATATTTGATTGATTAACATCTGTTTGAGTGTTATTGGCCTTATATGCAGGATCTTGGAGACATTTTTCTTTGACATTTTCTCATCGTATCGTTCTGTTCTAACAGATACTGACCGCGAGACTGGAATATAGGCTAGATTTTTTCCTACTTTCATTTTCTGCCTTATCCGTTTCCTGGTTCATTTAGCCTTAGGATCGACCCCACTAAATTGCGACACTAACCTTCCTTGTCGATAAGTGTCATACTTTATGTGGTAGATCCTTCCTTCGATGGGAATCCTAATTAGATCCTTGTTTTCCATTTGGTTTCCATGCCATAGTACTTCATAGACACGGGAGTCATGTTTAGTCCCGCCATGACTTTTTGTTGAAGCCTCATAATTATTCTTCATCTTTCCCTGGCCTATACCCGAGGGAATCCCTAATGAGAATGGTTTGTTGTCTTTCAAGCTCACTCGAATTTTGAAAGAAATATCCAAAGAGACTTTATTTATTCTTTTCTATCTCATATGGATTACTTGAGAAAAGAAGACCCCCTGGAGTCTTCTTTAATCCCTTTTTAGAATCTCTAGAATGAAAATATTGTTGAGCGATATTGTTGCACTTCATGCTCGTCAAACTCAAATTTGAGGGCACATCTGTCTGGATGTAGTTTACCCATTTTTTGGTCTGAATGGATAATTTTAGGAATAAAGGTATGCCCTAGGAACTGCGGTTCGCTAGGAGATTATTCTCAGGTGTAAGTTTAACCCTTTTTTGGGCCTGAGGGACTAAGTTTTTGAAAAAGTAACATTCTCGTTGGTTTTGGTTTAAATATTTTTTCTGCCTTGGAAATTACCAACGAAAAAGGAACTCCCTCAGAGTCCATATTTAATATCCTTTCAAACTCCTTAAATACAAAATTTTTTTGAGTGACCTTGTTCCTTTCACACTCGTTAATTGGTCCAGATAGAACATCTATTTGGCATGATTTTAAGCCTTTTTCCAGCTAATAGATTATCCTAGAAAAGGGTATGCCTAATGATACTTGTCTCTCCACGAGAGTTCTCCTAAGTTATATTTTATACTTTTTCGGGCTAAGGAGACTAAACCTAGAAAAAGGTTCCGAGTCAATAGTTAAGCTCTTTTCAGTCTACTTAAAATTGAAAATATAGACGAGTGATCTTGTCTCAATCACTCTCATTAAAATGGTTTTGAAGAGACATTATTTCGGTATAAGTTTAACCCTTTTTCGAATCGACTAGAATAATTGCGAAAAAGGAAATCCCTGGAGTCTTATGTTAGCATTTTTTCATACTCTCTAAAACGTGAAAAAACCACCGAGTTTACCTTCTGTGGGATCGTAAAAATTCGCATGCAAGGAGTCTTTTTGTGTCATCCTTAATCGCACAATGGGTCTCATCTTTGCGTCGTTGGCCTAGCTTCAGATCCATGTTTCTCTCAATTATGACCTTCAAATCATTCCTTAAACGCAAGCCTTGTAACACTTTTTTCCTTTGCAATCTGACACCTTGACCCATGGAGGAATTTTCTTGAGTGTCCTTATCCTGCACATGTCTCCTTACACCGAGCATCAGTATGTTCCATGCGCCTTGAACTAGTTTTCTTTCCCGCGACACTCGTTCCTCCTCTGTAACATAGCATTCTTTTATTCCTTTTCAAGATCGTTAAAAATTTGAAAAAGACAAAAAAATCAAATATTCCAAAAAGAGGGGACGGGATATATAAATTATTTTTCGGCAGCAAGATAGTCACCCTTTGACAAAGCACATCCTTTCGTTTGTTTTCCAAGAATGGGGATCTAGTATGACCTTCCAGAGCTATTCTCGCTACATAGAGTTACGTCCCCTTCCGTTTGGTTACTCTTCTAAACATATGGAGAGTTTATGGTGCATCCTGCATCACCAACTAATGTCAATGTTACATTGCCCGAGTCTCATCATTTTTTGTTCTTTTTTCCAAGGGAAGTTTTATCCAACCTGAGTGGTCCATTTTGCATTTTGTCTCTTGACCTTCATGAGTCGACCATCCCGAGAGTCCAGTCAAGTCTGGATTCAAAATCGATGAAGTTATGTGTCTGATGATCGAGATCCTCCAATGTTTCCCCGACGACATGTCGAAGACCTCAGAGTAGTGAGTCTTACACTCCTATTGTAATCCTACCTGAGTTGTTGAAGATATTGAAGTCATTTTTTGAGCTATGGTGCTCTCATCTCCAGCCGCATGCATCAATACTTCTTGAAGATGCATATTATTTGTACTTGAATATCATCAAATAATTTTGAGATGTAGATCCTCTTTGTATTTCTAATGGCTATACTTTATGTGACATGGATCTGTAGTGTACTTTATTGGCATCCATGATTAGTTCATCCCGAGCATGGGTATGCCCGCCTCAGAGAGATTATTATTATTTTGCAGATGGTGCGCTCTCGAACTGTTGTCCTGTGCTCACTTGACTTTGTGCCTTCCAACTGGTAAAGATATTGTAATGTATTCCAGCCATCGGTTTCTCTTTTAAACCAACACATTAGGGGGAATTTATTATAGCCCAAATATTCCCTACCTATGCATACATGGAATTGGCATTTTCACTTATACAATTTTCCAAATTACTGTTGAGAATCTTTCTTAAAAAAACCATTTTTTGGAGCATGTACACGTGCTTCTCCACTATTGCATGCGTAAACATGCTAGTTTCATACTAGAGAACCTGTGTTTACCTCCAAAATTCACAAAAAATAAAAAGTTGAAAAGATTTGGCGGAGTTAGCAGGCTATTGGAGGTTTCCCAACCATTTTACCCATTGTAGCACGTCCCCAAACCGAATAACCATATTTTTTTCATGTAAAAAGAGCTCCTGGGATCTCATTCTGACATCAAGCAAGATAAAAGAGAAACTTTGCCAAAATCCATTCCCCGTCTAGCCCAAGTTTTGCAGCTCTTTCTGAGATTTGGCCTCAACATTCCCTCTTCAGCCTTTTCTCCTTATACAATCCCTTCTATTTTCCCAAAGAGATCAGTTGATTGTGAGAGGCAGCATCGAAATGATGCACTTGGAGCAATAGTAAGAGGATCCCGGGCCTTGTTCACGAAGCATTTTTACGATCAAGAAGGTTGTAATATTTTAATACTCAATTTGAATAAGAGTTCTTTTCATGTCCCAATTCATTGCATATTTGTATCTTTATTGCTTAATACATCTACATTTAAATCTGAACGCTAAAATTGATAAGTAGAGATTGCATATTTATAGCATATTTTTCCTAAGTGTTCTTGCAGGTCAGCTTCAGGAGGAGACACATGCTTAGAAAATTACAAAGTTGAAGGAAGTTTGCATCGGACGTTAGGGACTAAGGTACACTTATCCATCTTCCTTCTTCTCTTTTTTCTCTTTGTTTGGGTAGTTTTTGGATAGCTTATGATTATGAATATCTTTTAATGGAAGTTTGTGCTCTTCCTATATTCTGACCCAGTATAGTAATAGGGGGATTTTCCCCGCTAATAGAACTTTGAATACTTTTTGTCTTTTTGAAGAGGCTACACATGTAACTGGATAGAAGAAAAAATCATTTTTTTGAGTGATGATGAATTAGAGATAGGAATTCCATGAAAAAGGATCATCAACACCTATGAATTCCATGGGAATCTAACTATATATATTTTTTATATTAATGTAAATACATATTTTGTTCTTGGAAAAAAAAGTTAAAATTTGAATTAATAAAAAATCTATGAACAAATTGTACAATAGGGTTTTACAAATAAAAAATGATGATTAGAAGACATGCTGTAGGATCCACATATAATAATAGACCTATATACTTTTTCAAACTTCCAATTTAATAATTTCTTTGAAACCTACAAGTATACTATTTGATAAACTGAGATAATAACAATATTTTTCGATAGAAAATTCTATACTAATGTTCTTGT
Source organism: Picea engelmannii (assembly GCA_009831015.1). Lineage (NCBI taxonomy): Eukaryota > Viridiplantae > Streptophyta > Pinopsida > Pinales > Pinaceae > Picea > Picea engelmannii. The sequence continues at coordinate 90,694 of ML822382.1, forward strand.
TTGGGATTGAGTCAGGTGTTCAATTACATATTTACCTTTCCTTTTAGATTTGTTTCCAGCAACTTAAGTCCAAACTTATTAATTGTACTGGGGCATAGTGTATGCATCATAAATCGAATTAACTTCTTCTTCTTCTTCTTCCATAGGGATGAGTGCAAGCCTTGGAGTGGTTGTCAAGTTTCCCATGGAGCCTTTGTTTTTCCTTGGGTGTATCCTCCCCTGAGTTTCAATGATATTTATAAGGGGAAAGGACTCTCACATGAATTTTTTTTTTTGACGATAACGATTAGAGGAATTATATTAATATTGGCAAAGACACATATCGGTTACAAATGGTAGAGCTACACAGAGCTGCTGCCTACAAAAACTGAAATACAATGCTAAAAATGCTGATAATCAGATGCCTGGAGCTAAACTTATTTAGAGCCCTAGCTTCTATACAAAATGCTAGGTTGCTGAAACCCCTACTAACTGTTGCGTCTCAGAACCGACATTTATCTACGTTCTGGAATTCCCCCCCCATTCTAAGTTTAACTTGGACAGCTTACCCTCCAACTCGCTAATTCTTTCCTCAAATTTCTCTTGAGGGATTTTCAACTCTTGATGGAGCTTGTCTAATTCCTATGAGAAGCCGATTTTGACGAAGGATAAGTCCTGTTCCAGCTGTTCCATTCTTTGCCCTGCCTCTGAATCAAGATTCTCCAGAAAGTCAAGCTAGAACTGGAGCGAGTTCTTTAGCTTCTCCAACTTCTCATCTAGTTGCTTAAGGCACTCCTCTACTGAGAGAGGTCGACTGGAGCTCGCTGCCATTGCCTCTTCACCTAATCTTCTTCCTTTGACAAACCTCCTCCTACTCTGATTTTGCTTGAACGCAGGTTGCTCCTGGGCTGGGTCCGCGGCCGAATTTAAGCGAAAATCCCCTCCTGTAATCATGCATTCTGCTATGCTAGCCCCGAGAGGTATGGGCACCATGTCTCGACCTTCCTTTGGCAGGTAGGTTGGTCTCTTGGTCACCTGCTGCCGGATTCCCTCAATCGCGCGTACATTCATGAAGCCTGGCGCAGTCACTTCTTGTCCCGTCCTTGCGCCCGATCTTGGATTTGCTGAGCGTGGGAATGGTTCATGGGAGATCCACCATGGATTGATGATCATTGACCAAAGTTTGTCCTTCGGGAAAATCAACGCCCCTATTAGCCTCTTTATCTGCAGCTTAGTTTAGCGACCTTAGAACATGAAAGACTTGGAACGAGTCGAGTCCCCTTAAAAGCAAGCGAATTCTGGCTAACAAGTTGTTAAGTTTTGCATGTGGGGTTTCTTTTGAGAGAGCTATGGCTCGAATCAGCAGACGAGAGTCCCCAATGATGGTTAGGTCCCAAATTCCATTTCTTTGGGCATGGCACAACCCTTGCCAGAGTGCCATTGCCTCTGCATGGTTGTTGGAGGCTATGCCTAGGCCAATCTCATATCGCACCCTAATTTCTGCATTTGGTTTTTTGATTATACCTCCTCCACCTGCTCGGCCTGGGTTGCCTTTTGAGGAACCATCAAAGGAAAGTATATAGCCGTCCCTGTCTCTTTTCCAGTTGTCGAAGTCACCTTTTCCTTTCCTCAATTCCCATTGTTCCGGGGTAGTGAGGGGGGCTTTGTCCCCAATTTCTTTTTGGAGCTGGAATTGATTGCTCCAATGTTCTTATTGCTCGTCCATCTGCCTGCTTTGAGTTGGGAACCTTTGGGCGCTAGCCCATTCGCTAAAGAGGGACTTGATCCTGGTGCTCACTAGGGGGGCCTTCTTTTCTTTTTCTCGGAAAATTCTGCTATTTCTCTCTAGCCATAGTCCCCAAAGTATGAATCTTGGGAAAGCTTGCTAGAGTCTTGAGGCAATGCTTTGCTTTTTTTGTCGGAACGGGAAAAGAGAGGGCCACTCAAGAAGAAGGGATGGGATATCTTGAGGGAGGGGGGGAGCTATTTGCAAGCCTACTGCCAACTGCCAAACTTCTTTTGAGAATTGACATAAAAGGAGGAGGTGAATGGAAGTTTCTTCCACTTGATGACAGAAGGGGCACCTGAAGGGGCCAGCCCAGCCTTTCTTTTGGATATTTTCTCCAGTATGGATACTACCATGACTAAGTGTCCAAAGAAACAGGTCAATCTTGGGGATGGTTTTAGCATTCCAGATGGATTTCCATTTCGCCGGATTGGGAGGGATGTGGGGGAGGCTTAGAAAGGTAGAATAACCCAACGAGGTTGAATAAGGTTTTGCCTCTCTTCCCCAGCCTCTCTTGTCTCTCGCTCTTTTCCTTAGAGGGGCTTCCCCTGCAGGCTCAACTTTAGAGAACCCCAATCTGAATCTAAGTCCAAAGGCAGGTTGCTCACTACCCAACCTTTCCACTGTTTGTGCCTTCCTGTTCCCCAGGTAGAAATGTCGAAAAGCGTCTTCAGATTTTTCCCTTCCATCCATGCTTTCAGACATTGGAGGTTCTGATTCAATTCCAAGGGTGGATCACCGAGTATGGAGTCTTCCCAGATTTTAATTTGTTTCCCATTTCCCGACACCCATGTCAGGTGGGAAGTGAATTGGTCGATGACCTTCCGGCAGAGAGTGAAGATTGGAGATCCCGCTTGCTCACTTGAGAGGTGTTCCACGCATCTTCTCCTTGGACCTCTGAAATATTTTTTCCACAAGGCTTCTTTACACCACGCTGTTTTGCCACTGATTATGTGCCATAACAGTTTTTCTCCAAGAGCAAGGTTCTGTATTTTAGTATTTTTGAGGCTTAGTCCTCCCTCCAACAAGGGTTTCGAAACCTTGTCCCAGCTTATGAGGTGGGTTCTTTTGTTGGTCTGCTTGCCCCCTTCCCATAAGAATCGCCTTTGCAAAGCTTCCAATTGATTGATAGTGGTTCCAGGAGCTAACATAAGTGAATTTTGGCAAATGGGCACACTTTCTAGGACAAATTTGATGAGTACAATCCTTCCTTGGGTGTATCCTCCCCTGAGTTTCAATGATATTTATAAGGGGAAAGGACTCTCACATGAATTAATGGGGCTTCAAGTAACAATTATATATTCTTTGTCTCTTGACCCAAAGTGACTTTTCCTATAGTGATCTTGATTTCTATCAACTAATGGTTCACCTTAGCACTATGTCACCATGTAGTATTCAATTTTGTTTCATTTTGAAAAAGGATTGTGATATCCCCAAAAATAAATTATTTTTGAAATTCAAATTCATTGGAAATTTATTCTGTTTTTAGTAAAGTCGAATTTGGAATTTTTTTTCCATTTATGGCAATTTTGAATTTCGAATTTAATAATTGTAATTAATTATTATGACTGTTGGGCAGAGATCTGTTTTGACCCAACCAACTATTGGACTATTACACTTGTATGAAAACATAATATTTTATATTAATTGCAGGAGGACAAATGGAACAACCATGTTAAAATCAACTGACCATGACTCCATGAGTGTGAAACATGTTGGAACTACCTCTGGGTTGATTATTACAAGTGGAAAATCACTGACTTGGCCATTGGTAGCCCCTGAAAATTAGGTATTTAGCAAGCTGTGAAAATTCCCAAGGGAGGGAAAAAAGACCTCGGAAAAATTGATAAATAGCATATGCGAGGAGGCAGGACGTTGGCAAGTATGCTGGGAAATGATACTTTTGATTTACTTGCTGTTATGAACACTGCTTGAGTGTGAGGCAAGGGAAAACTGCTAGAGCTGTTGGACATTGTTGAAGAAAAGTTTTTCTAAGTTTTCCCTCATGGATTCATTGTCAGTCTAGGGTGTGAATCGGGAAAGTAGTTTGGCTACCCTGTTCTATGGTTGGGAGGAACGTGGTTGTTCCCTTTGTTTTTCTGCAAGCTGGTTCTAATATGTTAACCTTTCCTTACTCTGTCCTTGGATGTTTTGTGTGTAATTGATATTATGCATCTATTTGTTCTAAATCGAAGTAATTCTTTCAATGGATGATATCTATTGTGGTATTAGATTTACAATCACAGTCTAAATTATGGAGTGGTCCCTCCCAAAAATCGAGAATACTAGGCAAATTTATTTAAATACGATTTAAGATTAAGAGAGCAGATCCATATACAAGATAGGCTTAATCTGAAGTTGAAATGATAGGATACTCTGTACTTATTATAGAAAACCAATCTGTATAGATATAGGTTTATTTCTGTGACTGAGGTATTAAACAGATCTGAATGTGAGAAATCAGATAGGTTTAATTTGAATTCGAAATGCTAGGATACGTTGTATGCTTGAAGAAGACCAATCTATATTGATATTGGTTTATTTCATTGATTGAAGTATTCAATAGATCTAAATTTGAGAAATCAGAGTTGAGTAAATTTGTGTCGAAAGGAAACATTTAAATGTATCGCTAATTCCAAACAATCATACGTCTTAAAAGAGACTTCTTGTCTTTTACATCTAAGAATTGAAAAGGAATACAAAATAGAAAGAACCTTATGGATCACTTGGGCACTCATATATTATACACATATATATGTATTGGAAATAAAACACAAATTGGAAGTAATCTATGTACATCAGAAAGTTAAGGAAATCCGAAAAACACATTTTGTTTAACATATGCTAAAACAATCATGGGAATTGATGCCCATAAAAAGAGTTTATTCTTCCTTTGTTTTATTTAAAGAGCGGTCTACCCTTTCCACATTCAAAGTCTGTAACGAATTTAGAAATATGCGAAAACCTTAAGAAGATCTGGAACAATTTTTGAATCGAATTTGTCACAATGTGTTTTTTTTTACTGAGTTTGTAAACTCTGTTCATATTTTCTATTTTTGGCATTTCGGAGTTTATTGGCTCAATTACGTGAAGTTCTTTTGTTCTTGCAAATTCTGAAACCCAAAGTGGATGCACAACCTGATCGAATTTCATGATTCAACGATTACCGTTGTATGTTGTTCATGCATCAAGCATTACCAAACATCGAAACTCGTTATTGGCTGGGTCCCATACCTTTTCGTGATTTCGTGATTCAGAATTTGAAGTTGTGCAGTGTTTTTGCATTGGGAGTTAAATAACTCCGAAACACCAAAGTGTTGGTCCCAAACTCCATTCACTTTTCATAATTTGGGAGTTATTGTGTGTTGGTGTTTGGCACTTGAAATCGCGAAATCCCGAACCCCGAAATCCTGAACTGTTGGTTCCACTTTCCATTCACTTTTCGCAATTCAGTAGTTGTTGTGTGTGGGTGTTTGGGCATTTGAAATCGCAAAATCCTGAACCCTGAAACCCCGAAGTGTTGGTCCTACATTTTCATTCACTTTTCCTAATTTAGGAGTTATTGTGTGTTGGTGTTTGGACATTTGAAATCATGAAATCACGAACCCAGAAACCCCGAAGTGCGGGGCCCACATTCTTTCCGCATTTTGCGATTCGACAAACAACATGGTCCTTTGTTTTTGTATTCGGCATTTGTAATCGCCGAAACCCGATTGACCTTTGTTTTTATTCACAAAACTGTAGGAACATAGTAGGAATTATTTGTTATAGGAACAACTCTAATACTGTAATGAATGGACTGGTAGCAAACAGTGGAGGATCTTCATCCGAGATAGAGGTAGAATAGCAATAACAGATCATATTACGAGTCACTGTGTACAGGGCATGACGAGTACATAAATTATTGTATATGAAAGTATTAAACTAATTAAGCAGATTTTTAGCGCGATTTTTCCTAAGAGTTCTTCTTGCCATGAGGTCATACACCTTTAAGTATTCAAAATTTTGTAATTTGACTATTTTTTAAAGGCATAAACCGTAGAGAACAAGATGGGATCCTTCGAGTTAACTATGTTTGATGTGTAAGCTACTGATGTGTAAGAATGAGACCCAAGTTAGATAGATATACTTACCTATTTATTTTTATGTAAGTAAATATGCAGGACCGTAGAACGTAACTAAGATTTCCAATTATTAAAATAGAATCAAGATGAAACTATACCTATGAAAGTGAATCACTCTATATATATTTATAGAAAGCTACATAATTATAGGTGGAAATAAGTGCAAATGTTAATGGAGAGTTAAAGCGACCTCTCAGAGGTTAAACTCTATGCGCCCAGATCCTTTTGATCTAATGACAGTTGTGCACAACCCTGTTAGAAAAACAGGACTGTGGAGCAATAAAATAAAACAAATGCAAAAAAAAAACACATAAGACACACAATACAAGAGAGACACAGATTTACGTGGTTCCCTCAGTGTGGGCTACGTCCACCAGAGAAATTGCCAGGTCCTTCCTTTATTATTATCCAGCAAATGAAGGGATACAACCTACAACAAAACCCGCTGTAACTTCCTCTTCTTTCTCTCACAGTCTCCTCTCTCAGAATACAATAT
>ML822382.1:100299-111101 GCA_009831015.1 Picea engelmannii
AAAGAATCAAAGCATCTTGTAACACATCACCTGTTACATTTGCTTCCTGATTTCTCTCCTGCTATCCATCTCTTTGTTTCTTTGGAGCTCTGCAGTCTTTCTTCAGATGTCCTTTCTTCCCACAATTCCATCACTCTATCTTTTCAAGTCTGGATTTGGATCTTCCCTTCCTAGAATTTCCATGGTTTCTTGAGCCCTTTCCTCTATCCTTTTTTCTTCCCCTGTTCTCCATGTTCAGCGTATTTCCTGATGTCTCACCTGTGCTTTTCCATCGCATTTCCTCACTAAGGATAACACCAACAACATCATCAAATTTTAAAGTATTTGAACCAGAGACATAGTTACTTATAGCCATGACCAAGCCATTCCATCTCTCTGGCAATGAGCACAAGATTAGAAGAGCCCTAACCTCATCATCAAAGTCCACTTTTACAGAGCTTTGTTGATTAGTAACCATATTAATTTCATTTAAATGATTTGCAACAGACCCACCTTCTGACATCTTCGTATTAAATAATCTCTTCATTAGAAATACCTTATTCAACGCCGAGGGTTTTTCATACAATTTGGCCAATGCATCCATCAAACCCTTCATTGTCTTTTCTTTCAAAATATTGAAAGCCACCGACCCTGCCAGGCTCAGCCGTATCGTTCCTAGAGCCTTTCTATCAATAATCTCCCATTCTTCATCCTTCATGGCCGCCATCTTCTTTGCTACTCCACTCAATGGTAGGAATAGATCCTTCTAATATAAATAGTCTGCCATCTGCATCTTCCATAACTAGTAGTTTTGGCCGTTAAATTTCTCGACCCTAAACTTTCCATCTTCCAACATTGCTCCCACTCGAACCAGGAACCCTCTTTTCCTGTGAGTTACCTGTGAGTTACCTTACGCTCTGATACCAGTTGTTAGAAAAACAGGACCGCAGAGCAATAAAATAAAACAAATGTAGAAACAAAACACAGAAGACACACAATCCAAGAGAGACAAAGATTTACGTGGTTCACCCAGTGTGGTCTACGTCCACCAGAGAAATTGCCAGGTCCTTCCTTTATTATTATCCAACAAATGAAGGGATACAACCTACAGTAAAACCCGTTGTAACTTCCTCTTCTTTCTCTCACAGTCTCCTCTCTCAGAATACAATATTCACCATCATCCATAGCCACAATACATTTCCCTCATAAAAGAGGGTTTCCTTCTAGGGAAAAAACCCTAACACAATCTCTACCGTTAGATCTGCGACCTTATAATGAACGGTCCAGATTTACAATGAAATTACAATATACTTTTACAAGGTAATTTTTGCCTCAGGGGCTTCGCCCCTGAACCCCCGCTGGAGGCCCACTTTCACTCCCCCACATGGAAGAGTGTACATAATTCTCAGGTGTAAATACTTCATGGGGTATAAACACGAATGAAAGCAAGGACCTCTGATTCAGGAAGATAATCAGGCTCCACAACCAACAAACTTTGAGCTTTATCTCTCTCAACCTCAAAGGTTCATTTGACCTAACTTTAGATATTGCCCATATACATATAAGTATGTTGGAGTAGTTTGAGAGTTAAGGGAAGTGATAGAATTATGGACATAATTTATCCACATAAGCATTTCTATTCAAAGTAAACTAGACTGGTGTAATAATGTCATTATGGACATAAATGAATCTTATCTTCTCTTAAATTGTAAGCATACACAAAATTGAATTATGTCATAGAAAAAAAAATAAAAATTATGGTGATTTTGAGGTACATTACATATGGTATCAGAGCAAAAGCTACAACACTAGGCCTAAACAGGGCCACATTAGCTACTTAGTATTTATTCTGATTTATGTAAAACTAATAAATCTTACGGGTACAAGCAAAAAGCCCTTTCTATTTTTGTAAATTATGGCAGCTCAGGAGGGTACAAAAATCAGGATGGAAGGATATCCGTAGCGAGGACCTCCTGGAGATCCAAGACAGAACAATGATGGAATCTCACCCATGGAGGTGTTGGAAACAATGAGGAATCTTATTGTTGAACTGTAGTTTTTCAAGGCCGACAATGAAAAATTGAAGAAAGCACAACAGGAATAGCAAGAGATAAATGAAGTCCTGTTGCGTAGTATAGTAACCAATAAAGTCCCAAAAGATGATAACCATGATGAAAAAGTCAACAAAAGGGCCTCCAAGAATTCTGGACCGGAAACAAAAAAATGAGACAGTTCGTCTGAAGGGACACCTTCAGCTGAAGAAAAAAATATACCAGACAGAAAAAGAAAACAAGTAGACCACCTTGAAGGCGAATTTAAAAATATTAAACCAACTACCTTTGATGGAGAATCCAGCACAGGAGAAGAAGCTTAGCCATGGTTGTTAGACATCAAAAAACACTTCCATATCTACAACTAGTCCAACAACATGAAGGTCAGAATGGCCATCTACAATCTGAAGGGGAAGGCTAGCATTTGGTGGCAGGACCTGAAATTGGCCAAGGGCCTAAAGGAGAAACAGTTGGAATGGGCCGACTTTAAGAAGTATTTTAAGCAACAATACCTTTCTGAAAGCTATTATGAAAGGAAGACAAAATAATTTTATGAGTTACGACTCAGACAGATGACGATGGAGGACTTTATAAATAAATTTATGGAACTACTAAGGTTCGTACCATACATCCGGGAGGATAAGGTAAAAATCCAACAATTCTTAAGCTGTTTAGCACAGTCCTACAGGGACATAATTGAATTTGACAACCCCAAATCCTTGAATGAAGTATTCAGGAAATCATGAATGTGATTTGACCAGTATAAACAACGGGTAGAGTTTCCCAAGGCCTGGAAGGATAAGAAGAAAGATCGAATGAACCAACGAAAGAAGGGATACCAGCCAGCTCTTTATTGGAATGCAGCAAAAAGTTTCCCAATGAAGAATTTTCACTCCAATCATCTGAATACGCAAGGTGGTGGTAAACCGGTAAACCTGGGAATGAAGAAGTTTGGGGACAAGTCCCACGAGCCATTAAAGTGTTGGGAGTGTGGAGAGCCTCATACAAGGAGGAACTGTCCATTTTTAACTTCAGAAAACATAGGTATTGTTCATAATCTGTAGGAATCCTCAACAATGGGAGACGTGGGTAGAAGCCTGCATCAGATAAATGCAACCATAGATGATCGAAAAGTTGACCACCAATCCTCGGTCGTAGAAATTGAAGGTAAAATAAATGACACTCGAATTTTTGTTTTATTTGACCCTGGAGCTACGTTAAGTTATATTACTCCTAACATAGTAGAGTCAAATAAACTTAAGAAATTGAAGCACGCAAAATCATGGTTGGTACAATGAACAGTAGGTACTAAAAGGAAAGTAGTTGACTTTATTTTAGATTTTGAGTTCAACTTAGGTGGTCAAAAGATAAGGACCAATCTGAACATCTTACCACTAGGATCTTATGATATGATTTATGGGATGGATTGGTTGGAATAACACACAACAGTACTAGACTGTTATACAAATATACTTAACTATAAAGATGATTCTGACGCTATTAGAATAGCCCAAGGCATAACAAAACCTGTATCAATCAGAAAAGTTTCAGCGATGCAACTCAAGAAATGTTTTAGAAAGGTATGTCAAGTTTATGCCATCCAAGTGACGAATCTATTAGAAAAATAAGATAAGCCAAAGTTAGAAGACTTTGTTGTCCTATGTGAATTCAGAGACATGTTTGTGGATGAGATACTAGAATTACCTCCTAGAAGGGAAATAGACTTCTCCATAGACCTACTACCCGGTTCAATCCCTATCTCAAAAGCACCTTACCGAATTTGTCTACCAGAACTGATAGAATTAAAAATCCAATTACAGGAATTGTTGGACAAAGAGTATATTAGACCGAGCGTTTCACCATGGGGGGCACCAATCCTCTTTGTGAAAAAGAAAGACGGTACTCTAAGACTATGTATTGATTATAGACAACTGAAAAAAATGACCATTAAGAACAAATACCCCTTACCAAGGATAAATGATATGTTCGATCAAGTTGGTGGGGCCAAGATCTTTTCAAAATTGGATTTACGATCCAGTTCTCATCAAGTTAGGATAAAGGATGAGGACATAAAAAAAAATATTTTCGAACAAGATATGGACACTACGAGTTTGTAGTCATACATTTCAGACTCACTAATGCACTAGCCACATTTATGTGCTTGATGAACAACATTTTCAGTCAGTACTTAGACAGGTTCGTAGTATTATTTATCGACGATATTCTGTTCTATTCTAAAACGGAGGAGGAATATGATGAACACTTAAGAATAGTTCTGCAAACATTAAGGAAACACAAACTGTACGCAAAATTCGACAAATGTGACTTTTATCAAAAAGAAATACAATATTTAGGACATGTCATTTCCTCAGAAGGTATTTCCGTAGACCCGAAAAAGATAAAATCCATTATGGAATGGCCAGTACCTAAGGATGTGGTAGATATCCAATCATTCATGGGAATCACTGGATATTATCGCAGATTTATAGAAGGGTTTTCCAGGATAGCCTACCCTATAACGTCACTACAAAAGAAAGGAACCAAGTTTAACTAGTTGCAAAAGTGTCAAGACAACTTTAACAAGATGAAAAAATTATTGACATCGACACCCATTTTGAAGGTAGAAGACCCAGATAAAGACTTAACAGTTTGTGTTGATGCAAGTAAAGAGGGACTAGGTGGTGTCCTAACTCAGGAAGGGAATGTGATTTTTTACGAGTCCCAAAAATTAAAAGAACACGAGTGAAATTTTCACTCATGACCTAGAATTTGCAGCAGTAATACATGCCTTAAAAATGTGGCAACACTAAATAATGGGCAAAAAATTCCTACTATTGACGGATAATAGTGGGGTGAAATATTTGTTTAACCAACTAGATCTTAATGCAAGACAAGCAAGGTGGCTAGCCTTCTTGAGAGAATTCGACTTCAAGGTTAGACATATCAAGGGTAAGGAAAATAAGGTAGTATATGCTTTAAGAAGAAGAGACCATGGGTTATTTGAGATAAACATCAGCAGGGCAGAAATTGATCTGGAACAAAGAATAAGGATGACAGGTATTAACGAAAAACGTTACACTAAGATAATGGCAAAATTACAAAACAGTACCGCCAACTCTGACAAACCAGATCCAAGCATCGATAAGAAAGGACTATTACGACTTAAAAATAGACTTTACATACAAGATTCAACAGAACTGAAATCAATAATTTTGGACGAAGTGCATAAGAAACCGTATTCTAGCCATTCAGGTTACCAGAAAACAATAACAGCACTTAGAAAATTATTTTTCTGGCCTAGTATGAAGGGTGAAACATCAGAATACTTGGCTAGTTGCCAAGATTGTCAGTAGGTTAAGGTGGAGCACTAGCATCCAGCTGGCCTATTACAACTATTACCAGTACCAGAATGGAAATGGGAGACTATATCACTGGACTTTATAACAGGTTTGCCTAAAAATCAAGAACATAATGATTCTATCATGGTTGTAATCGATAAACTCAGTAAGTCTACACACTTTATTCTTGTAAAGTCTACTTTTAAAGCTATAAACATTGCTGAAATATTCATGAAAGAAATTTTTAGACTGCATGGTATCCTAAAATGGTGATTTCAGATAGAGACGTAAAATTTACATCCGCTTTTTGGAAGAAAATGTTTGCAGGGATAAACACTAAATTGAATTTCAATACAAGCTATCATCCACAAATGGATGGATAGACCAAAAGGAAAAACCAAATCATAGAGGATATGCTTCACATGTATGTAAGAACAAAACCAAGAAAGTGGAAAGACTACCTACACTTGGTAGAATTTGCATATAACAATGGGTACCAAACTTCAGCTAAGTTGAGCACTTTAAAAATACTGTATGGCAGAAAGTGTATGAGTCCAGTTAGCTGGGATAACCCATCTAACAGACTCATGATTGGACCAGAGATACTCCAATAAATGGGGAACATGGTAAGAAAGGTACAACAGAACTTGAAAGAAGCACACGACAGACATAAGAGCTATGCAGATCAGAAAAGAAGACACTTGAAATTTCAAGTGGGACACCATGTTTACCTGAAGGTCAAAGCCCGAGAAAGCTCGTTGAAGTTAGGTAACTATGCAAAGATGGCACCCAGGTTTTGTGGTCCCTTCGAGATACTAACTCGAATTGGACCCGTAGCATACCAACTTGCACTTCCAACTAATCTAAGAATTCATAATGTATTTCACGTTTCTTTGTTGAAAATGTATATTCATGACCCTACTCATATGATTGATTGGAACTTGGTGCAGGTGGAACCCGATGTCGCGTTCTAGGTGGAACCCCTATGCATTCTGGACCGGAGAGAAATAACACTTTGGAACAGAGCCATCGTTCAGGTAAAGGTGCAATGGAAGCACTTTAGTCCTGAGGAGGCCACTTGGGAGTTGGAGGGATATTTGTGGAAATCTCATCTAATCCCGTTCCAAGAAGGGAACAAACACTAAGGACAGTGTTTTACTAAAGGGGGAAACGATGCGATATCCCCAAAAATAAATTATTTTTGAAATTTAAATTCATTGGAAATTTATTTCGATTTTAGTAAATTCGAATTTGGAAAATTTTTGCCATTTATTGCAATTCCAAATTTTGATTTTAATAATTGTAATTAATTATTATGACTGTTGGGCAAAGATCTGTTTTGACCCAACCAACTATTGTACTATGACACTTGTATGAAAACATAATATTTTATATTAATTGCAGGAGGACAAATGGAACAACCATGTTAAAATCAGCTGACCATGGCTCCATGAGTGGGGAACATGTTGGAACTACCTATGGGATGATTATTACAAGTGGCAAATCAATGATTTGTCCATTGGTAGCCACTGAAAATCAGGGATTTAGAAATATGTGAAAATTCCCAAGGGAGGGAAAAAAGACCTGGGAAAAATTGATAAATAACATATACAAGGAGGCAAGGCGTTGCCAAGTATGCTGGGAAAGGAGACTTTTGATTTATTTGTTGTTATGAACACTGCTTGAGTGTGAGGCAAGGGAAAACTGCTGGAGCTGTAGGACATTACTGAACATAAGTTTTTCCATGTTCGCCCTCATGGATTCATGGTCAGGCTAGGGGGTGAATCAGACAAGTAGTTTGGCTGCCCTGTTCTACGATTGGGAGGAACGTGGTTGTTCGCTTTGTTTTTTCTGCAATATGGTTCAGATATGTAAACCTTTCCTTACTCTATCCTTGGATTTTTTTTGTGTAACTAATATTATGCATCTACTTTTTCTAAATCGAAGTAATTATTTCAATGGATGATATCTATCGTGGTATTAGATTTACAATCATAGTCTAAATTCTGGAGTGGTCCCTCCCGAAAATCTAGAATACTAGGCAAATTTATTTATACGATTTGAGTTTAAGAAAGCAGATCCATCTACAGGATAGGCTTAATCTGAAGTCAAAATGCTAGGATACTCTGTACTACTTAAAGATAACCAATCTGTATAGATATAGGTTTACTTCTGTGACTGAAGTATTAAACATATATAAATGTGAGCAATTAGATAGGTTTAATTTGAATTCGAAATGCTACGGTACATTGTATGCTTGAAGAAGGCCAATCTGTATAGATATAGGTTTATTTCTGTGACTGAAGTATTAAATAGATCTAAATTTGAGCAATCAGAGTTGAGTAAATTTGTACTGAAAGGAAACATTTAAATGTATCGCTAATTCCAAACAATCATGCATCTTAAAAGAGACTTCCTGTGTTTTAAATCTAAGAATTGAAGAGGAATATGAAATAGCAAGAACCTTATGGATCACCGAGGCACTCATATATTATACACATATATACGTATTGGAAATAAAATGCAAACTGGAAGTAATCTATCTACATCGTAAAGTTAAGGAAATCCAGAAAACCCCTGTTGTTTATTAGATGCTAAAACAATCATGGGAATTGACGCCTATTAGAAGAATTTATGCTTCCCTTGTTTTATTTAAAGAGCGGTCTACCCTTTCCTCAGTCAAAGTCTGTAACGAATTTAGAAATATGTGAAAACCTTAAGAAGATCTCGAACAATTTTTGAATTGAATTTGTCACTCTGTGTTTTTTTTTTACTGAGTTTGTAAACTCTATTCATGTGTTCCTTTTTCAGCATTTCAGAGTTTATTGGTTCAATTGCATGAAGTTCTTTTGTTCTTGCAAATTACGAAACCCGAAGTGGCCCAAAAACCTGATCGAATTTAGTGATTCGACGATTACGGTTGTATGTTGTTCATGCATCAACCATTATCAAACACCGAAACCTATTATTGGTTGGGCACCATACCTTTTCGTTACTTCGCGATTCAACATTTGACGTTGTGCAGTGTTTTTAGATCGGGAGTTAGTAAACCCCGAAACCCTGAAGTGTTGGTCCCACATTCCATTCACTTTTCACAATTCGGGAGTTGTTGTGTGTTGGTGTTTGGTACTTGAAATCGCGAAATCCCAAACCTCGAAACCCCAAAGTGTTGGTCCCACTTTCCAATCACATTTCATAATTCAGGAGTTGTTGTGTGTTGGTGTTTGGGCATTTGAAATTGCGAAATCCTGAACCCCAAAACCCCGAAGTGTTGGTCCCACATTTCCATTCACTTTTCGCAATTCAAGAGTTGTTGTGTGTTGGTGTTTGGGGATTTGAAATCACGAAATACCGAACCCCGAAACCCCGAAGTCCAGGGCCCATAGTCTTTCCGCATTTCGCAATTTGGTAAACATCGTGGTCCTTTGTATTTTGTATTCGACATTTATGATCGCCGAAACCCGATTGACCTCTTTTTTTTTTCACAAATCTGTAGGAACATAGTAGGAATTATTTGTTATAGGAACAACTCTAATACTGTAATGAATGGACTGGTAGCACACAGTGGAGGATCTTCATCTGGGATAGAGGTAGAATAGCAATAATAGATCATATTATGAGTCACTATGTACAGGGCATGAGAAGTACATAAATCATTGTATATGAAAGTATTAAACTAATTCAGTAGATTTTTAGTGCAATTTTTCCTAAGAGCTCTGCTCACCATGAGGTCATACACCTTTAAGTATTCAAAATTCTATAATTTGACTATTGTTTAAAGGCATAAACCGTAGAGAACAAGATGGGATCCTTCGAGTTAACTATGCTTGATGTGTAAGCTACTAGTGTGTAAGAATGAAACCCAAGTTAGATAGATATACTTACTTGTTTATATTTTTTGTAAGTAAATATGCAGGTCCATAGCACGTAACTGAGCTTTCCAATTATTAAAATAGAATCAATATGAAACTATACCTATGACAATGAATCGCTCTATATATATTTAGAGAAAGCTACATACTTATAGGTGGAAATAAGTGCATATGTTAATGGCGAGTTAAAGCGACCTCTCAGAGGTTAAACTCTATGTGCCCAGATCCTTTTGATCTAACGACAGTTGTGCACAACCCTGTGCTTTATCTCTCTGAACCTCAAAGGTTCCTTTGACCTAAGTTTAGATATTGCCCATATACATATAAGTATGTTGGAGTAGTTTGAGAGTTAAGGGAACTGATAGAATTATGGACAAAATTTATCCACATAAGCTTTTCTGTTCGAAGTAGACTTGAATAGCGTAAAAATGTCATTATGGACAGAAATGAATCTTACCTTTGCTTAAATTCTAAGCTTACACGAAATTGAATTATGTCATAGAAAATAAATAAATAAATAAATTGTGGTGAATTTGAGGTACATTACAAGGAACCTTCAAGCTTTGGTTCTATAAAATCACGTACATGTTTTCATTTAGGGTGGGAGGAGATTGTGTTCCCAACCTCAAAAGTGATGTACAATGAAATTTAACATGCTCATATTCTAGTTTTTGTTTCCATACATATTCACCTGCATTCAACTAGACGTCTTTGGGGAGCACTTTTGAGAGATCCATTTTGGCACACATCCTCATAAGGTCATGCATTATCTTTTAGTCATTTTAGGGTTGTGAAATTTTTGGATGGCATTTATAATATTGAGTAGAGTCTTTACAGGCCAAAATAGAAGGGGAACGTTGAGGAGCCTTACCCATAGCAAGGTCAAGGATAAATTTGATCCATGGAGGGATCAAAGTTTGGATACCAAGGCTTCATGAAAAGGATAAACATACCCCGAATACATGGAATAGATTTGAAAATATTTCCCCTATCAACAAGTGCATCGAATTCTATAATAAAGAAGTTGCATGCATATAGGAAAATATGAGCCTCTTTTAATAAACGAGGCTTCCTACTTCGAGAAACCCGATTATGAAAATATACCGAATAATGCCACAAGCCAGTGAATGAACATATGTCCTCATAATTTTGGTAGAATTCAAACTAATCCTTGATTTTCTTAGCCACAAAATGGTGGGAACAAAATTTTCCACTTCCATAGAAATGTAACATGAGGAACATTGGGTGAATTCATGAATTCCTAGAGATGAAACAACATCATGAAAGAACATCTTACTAATTGTAGTGGATCTGAGTTATGTGCGATAAGAGACATGGAAAATTGGTTTGGTAAATAAGAATCCAAACCCCAACTAGGGAAACTAGGTCGAGGGGAGCTCTAATCCATGGATGGTTGACCAGAGACAACTTTTGAGAATAGTTTGCGATGACTAGGGTTGAAACCCTAGTCATGGAGGAGGGACACATGAACGTCCATATTCAAGATATTTTTACATTATTCAGCTATGTTTCATAATAATAAGGAAATATTGATTAAGAAA
>ML822382.1:123728-134561 GCA_009831015.1 Picea engelmannii
CTCATATATTGTGCATGGTGTATTGTGGTGTATTGGTTTAACTCTTATACTATTGTTCATTGCTCATTGGATATAATTGAATGGTTTAAGTATAAGTTGAAAAAGGTTTTTAAATTGTACTTGATACTGATTCACCCCCCTCTTAGTATCAACAGGTTTATCTCTTTTTCGCTCCTTGGAAATTACCGACGAGAAAGGAACTCCCTCGGAGTCCATATTTAATATCCTTTAAAACTCCTTAAATATGAAATTTTTTTGAGTGACCTTGTTCCTTTCACACTCGTTAATTGGTCCAAATAGAACATCTATTTGGCATGATTTTAAGCCTTTTTCCAGCCAATAGATTATCCCAGAAAAAGGTATGCCTAATGATACTTGTCTAGCCACGAGAGTTCTCCTAAGTTATATTTTATACTTTTTCGGGGTAAGGAGACTAAACCTAGAAAAAGGTTGTGACTCAATACTTAAGCTCTTTTCAGTCTACTTAAAATTAAAAATATAGACGAGTGATCTTGTCTCAATCACACTCATTAAAATGGTTTTGAAGAGACATTGTTTCGGTATAAGTTTAACCCTTTCTCGAACCGACTAGAATAATTGTGAAAAAACCACCGAGTTTACCTTCTATGGGATCGTAAAATTTTTCATGCAAGGAGTCTTGTTGTGTCATCCTTAATCAAAATGTGGGTCTCATATTTGCGTCGTTTGCCTAGTTTCAAATCCATGTTTCTCTCAATTATAACCTTCAAATCATTCCTTAAATGCAATCCTTGCAACACTTTTTTCCTTTGCGATCTGACACCTTGACCCATGGAGGAATTTTCTAGAGTGTCCTTATCCTGCACATGTCTCCTTGCGCCGAGCATCCTTATGTTCCATGCGCCTTGAGCTAGTTTGTTTTCCCACGACACTCGTTCCTCCTCTGTAACGTAGTACAAGATCGATAAAAATTTGAAAAAGACAAAAAAATCAAATATTCCAAAAAGAGGGGACGGGATATATAAATTATTTTTCGACAGCAAGATATACACCCTTTTACAAAGCACATACTTTCGTTTGTTTTCCAAGAATTGGGATCTAGTATGACCTTCCAGAGCTATTCTTGCTACATAGAGTTACGTCTCCTTCCATTTGGTTACACTTCCAAACATATGGAGAGTTTATGGTGCATCCTGCATCACCGACTTATGTCAATGTTACATTTCCCAAGTCTCATAAGTTTTCGTTCTTTTTTCCAAGGGAAGTTTTATCCAACCTGAGTCATCCATTTTGCAGTTTGTCTCTTAACCTTCATGAGTCGACCATCCCGAGAGTCCATTCAAGTCTGGATTCAAAATCAATGAAGTTATGTGCTTGATGATCGAGATCCTCCAATCTTTCCCCAACGACATGTCAAAGACCTCAGAGTAGTGAGTCTTAAACTCCTATTGTAATCCTACCTGAGTTGTTGAAAATATTGAAGTCGTTTTTGGAGCTATGGTGTTCTCATCTCCAACCGCAGGCGTCAATACTTTTTGAAGATGCATATTATTTGTACTTGAATATCATCAAATAATTTTGAGATGTAGATCCTCTTTGTATTTCTAATGGCTATACTTTATGTGACATGGATCTGTAGTGTACTTGATTGGCATCCGTGATTAGTTCATCCTGAGAATGGGTATGCCCACCTCAGAGAGATTATTATTATTTTGCAGATGGTGCGCTCCCAAACTGTTGTCTTGTGCTCACTTGACTTTGTGAATTCCAACTGGTAAAGATATTGTAATGTATTCCAGCCATCAATTTATATTTTAACCCCACACATTAGGGGGAATCTATTATAGCCCAAATATTCCCTACCTATGCATACATGGCATTGGCGTTTTCACTTACACAATTTTCCAAATTACTGTTGAGAATCTTTCTTAAAAAAAACATTTTTTGGAGCATGTACATGTCCCGCTCCACTATTGCATGCGTACACATGCTAGTTTCATACTAGAGAACCTATGTTTACCTTCAAAATTTGCAAAAAATAAAAAGTTGAAAAGATTTTGGCGAAGTTAGCAGGCTATTGGAGGTTTCCCAACCATTTTACCCATTGTAGCATGTCCCCAAACCCAATAACCATATTTTTGTCATATAAAAAGAGCTCTTGGAATCTCATTCTGACATCAAGCAAGATAAAGGAGAAAATCTACCAAAATCCATTCCCCCTCTGGCCCAAGTTTTGCAGCACTTTCTGAGATTTGGCCTCAACATTCCCTCTTCGACCTTTTCTCCTTATACAATCCCTTGTATTTTCCCAAAGAGATCAGTTGATTGTGAGAGGAAGCATGGGAATGATGCACTTGGAGAAATAGTAAGAGGAATCTGGGCCTTGTTCATGAAGCGTTTTTATGATCAAGAAGGTTGTAATATTTTAATCCTCAATTTGAATAAGAGTTCTTTTCATGTCCCAATTCATTGCATATTTGTATCTTTACTGCTTAATACATCTACATTTAAATATGAACGCTAACATTGATAAGTAGAGATTGCATATTTATAACATATTTTTCCTAAGTGTTCTTGCAGGTCAGCTTCAGAAAAAGACACACAGCTTAGGAAACTACAAAGTTGAAAGAAGTTTGCATCGGACGTTAGGGACTAAGGTACACTTATCCATCTTCCTTGTTCTATTTTTTCTCTTTGTTTGGGTAGTTTTTGGAAAGCTTATGATTAGGAATTTCTTTTAATGGAAGTTTGTGCTCTTCCTATATTCCAACCCAGTATAGTAATAGGGGGATTTTCCCCGCTAACACTACTTTGCACACTTTTTGTCTTTTTGAAGAGGCTACACATGTAACTGGATAGAAGAAAAAATAATTTTTTTGTGTGATGATGAATTAGAGATAGGAATTCCATGAAAAAGGATCATCAACACCTATGAATTCCATGGGCATCTAACTATATATATTTTTTATATTAATGTAAATACATATTTTGTTCTTGGAAAAAAAAGTTAAAATTTGACTTAATAAAAAATCTATGAACAAATTGTACAATGGGGTTTTACAAATAAAAAATGATGATTAGAAGGCATGCTCTAGGATCCACATATAATAATATACCTATATACTTTTTCAAACTTCCAACTTAATAATTTCTTTGAAACCTACAAGTATACTATTTGATAAATTGAGATAATAGCAATATTTTTCGATAGAAAATTCTATACTAATGTTCTTTTTTGGGATTGAGTCAAGTGTTCAATTACATATTTACCTTTCCTTTTAGATTTCTTTCCAGCAACTTAAGTCCAAACCTATTAATTGTACTAGGGCATAGTGTATGCATCGTAAATCGAATCAACTTCTTGTTCGTCTTCCATAGGGATGAGTGGAAGCCTTGGAGTGGTTGTCAAGTTTCCCATGGAGCCTTTATTTTTCCTTGGGTCTATCCTCCCATGAGTTTCAATGATATTTATAAGGGGAAAGGACTCTCACATGAATTAGTGGGGCTTCGAGTAACAATTATATATTCTTTGTCTCTTGACCCAAAGTGATTTTTCCTATAGTGCGCTTGATTTCTATCAACTAATGGTTCACCTTAGCACTATGTCACCATGTAGTATTCAATTTTGTTTCATTTTGAAAAAGGATTGTGATATCCCCAAAAATAAATTATTTTTGAAATTTAAATTCATTGGAAATTTATTCTGTTTTTTTTAAATTCGTATTTGGTAAAAAAATTTCCATTTATGGCAATTCTGAATTTCGAATTTAATATTTGTAATTAATTATTATGACTGTTGGGAAGAGATATGTTTTGACCCAACCAACTATTGGACTATTACACTTGTATGAAAACATAATATTTTATGTTAATTGCAAGAGGACAAATGGAACAACGATGTTAAAATCAGCTGACCATGACTCCATGAGTGCGGAACATGTTGGAACTACCTCTGGGATGATTATTACAAGTGGAAAATCAGTGATTTGGCCATTGGAAACCCCTGAAAATCAGGGATTTAGAAAGCTGCGAAAATTCCCAAGGGAGGGTAAAAAGACCTGGTCAAAATTGATAAATAGCATATGCGAGGAGGCAGGGCGCTGGCAAGTATGCTGGGAAAGGAGACTTTTGATTTACTTGCTGTTATGAACACTGCTTGAGTGTGAGGCAAGGGATAACAGCTAGAGCTGTAGGACATTGATGAAGAGAAGTTTTTCCAAGTCCGCCCTTAAGGATTCATTGTCAGGCTAGGGGGTGAATCGGGCAAGTAGTTTGGCTACCCTGTTCTACGGTTGGGAGGAACGTGGTTGTTCCCTTTGTTTTTCTGCAATTTGGTTAAGATATGTAAACCTTTCCTTACTCTATCCTTGGATGTTTTGTGTGTAACTGATATTATGCATCTACTTGTTCTAAATCGAAGTAATTCTTTCAATGGATGATATCTATCGTGCTATTAGATTTACAATCACAGTCTAAATTCTGGAGTGGTACCTCCCAAAAATAGAGAATACTAGGCAAATTTATTTAAATACGATTTGAGATTAAGAGAGAAGATCCATCTACAGGATAGGATTAATCTGAAGTCGAAATGATAGGATACTCTGTACTTCTTACAGAAAACCAATCTGTATAGATATAGGTTTATTTCTGTGACTGGAGTATTAAAAAGATCTAAATGTGAGCAATCAGATAGGTTTAATTTGAAGTCAAAATGCTAGGATACGTTGTATGCTTGAAGAAGACCAATCTGTATTGATATTGGTTTATTTCTGTGACAAAAGTATTAAATAGATCTAAATTTGAGCAATCAGAGTTGAGTAAATTTGTGCTGAAAGGAAACATTTAAATGTATCGCTAATTCCAAACAATCATACATATTAAAAGAGACTTCTTGTCTTTTACATCTAAGAATTGAAGAGGAATACGAAATAGAAAGAACCTTATGGATCGCCTGGGCACTCATATATTATACACATATATATGTACTGGAAATAAAATGCAAACTGGAAGTAATCTATCTACATCAGAAAGTTAAGGAAAT
Source organism: Picea engelmannii (assembly GCA_009831015.1). Lineage (NCBI taxonomy): Eukaryota > Viridiplantae > Streptophyta > Pinopsida > Pinales > Pinaceae > Picea > Picea engelmannii. The sequence continues at coordinate 128,749 of ML822382.1, forward strand.
ATGAAAAACCCCTTTTGTTTAATAGATGCCCATCATAAGACTTGATGCTTCCTTTGTTTTATTTAAAGAGCGGTCTACCCTTTTCACATTCAAAGTCTGTAACGAATTTAGAAATATGCGAAAACCTTAAGAAGATCCGGAACAATTTTTGAATCGAATTTGTCACTCTATGTTTTTTTCTACTAAGTTTGAAATCTCTGTTCATGTTTTCCGTTTTCGGCATTTCAGAGTTTATTGGCTCAATTGCATGAAGTTGTTTTGTTCTTGCAAACATTGAAACCTGAAGTGGACCCACAGCCTGATCGAATTTCATGATTCGATGATTACCGTTGTATGTTGTTCATGCATCAAGCATTAGAAAACATCGAAACACGTTATTGGTTGGGCCCCATACCTTTTCGTGATTTCATGATTCAACGTTTGACATTGTGTAGTGGTTTTGCATCGAGAGTTAGTAAACCCCGAAACCCCGAAGTGTTGGTCCCAAATTCCATTCACTTTTCGCAATTTGGGAGTTATTGTGTGTTGGTGTTTGGCACTTGAAATCGCGAAATCCTGAACCCTGAAACCCTGAAGTGATGGTTCCACTTTCCATTCACTTTTCGTAATCCGAGAGTTGTTGTTTGTTGGTGTTTGGGTATTTGAAATCGCGAAATCCCAAACCCCGAAACCCCGAAGTACTGGTCCTACATTTCCATTCACTTTTCACAATTCAGGAGTTGTTGTGTGTTGGTGTTTGGACATTTGAAATCATGAAATCACGAACCCCGAAACCCCAAAGTGCGGGGCCCACATTCTTTCCTCATTTCACGATTCGACAAACAACTTGGTCCTTTGTTTTTTCTATTCGGCATTTGTAATCGCCGAAACCTAATTGACCTCTATTTTTTTTCACAAAACTGTAGGAACATAGTAGGAACTATTTGTTATAGGAAGAACTCTAATACTATAATGAATGGACTGGTAGCAAACGGTGGAGGATCTTCATCCGGGATAGAGGTAGAATAGAAATAACAGATTGTATTATGAGTCACTGTGTACAATGCATGACAAGTACATAAATTATTGTATATGAAAGTATTAAACTAATTAAGTAGATTTTTAGCACGATTGTTCCTAAGAGTTCTGCTTACCATGAGGTCATACACCTTTAAGTATTCAAAATTTCGTAATTTGACTATTTTTTAAAGGCATAAACCATAGAGAACAAGATGGGATCCTTCGAGTTAACTATGATTGATGTGTAAGTTGTTGGTGTGTAACAATGAGACCCAAGTTAGATAGATATACTTACTTGTTTATTTTTCTGTAAGTAAATATGCAGGACCGTAGAACATAACTGAGCTTTCCAATTATTAAAACAAAATCAAGATGAAACTATACCTATGATAGTGAATCGCTCTATATATATTTATAGAAAGCTACATACTTATAGGTGGAAATAAGTGCAAATGTTAATGGACAGTTAAAGCGACCTCTCAGAGGTTAAACTCTATGCGCCAAGATCCTTTTGATCTAACGACAGTTGTGCACAACCCTGAGCTTTATCTCTCTGAACCTCAAAGGTTCCTTTGACCTAAGTTTAGATATTGCCTATATACATATAAGTATATTGGAGTAGTTTGAGAGTTAAGGGAAGTGATAGATTTATGGACATAATTTAACCACATAAGCTTTTCTATTCAAAGTAAACTAGACAGGTGTAATAATGTCATTATGGACATAAATGAATCTTATCTTCTCTTAAATTCTAAGCATAGACGAAATTGAATTATGTCATAGAATTTTTTTTTTTTATGGTGAATTTGAGGTACATTACATATGGTATCGAAGAAAAAGCTACAACATTCGGCCTAAACAGGGCCACATTAGCTGCTTAGTATTGATTCTGATTTATGTAAAACTATTAAATCTTATCGGTACAAACATAAATCCCTTTCTGTTTTTGTAAATTATGGCAGCTCAGGAGGGTACACAAATCAGGATGGAAGGAAATCCGCAGCAAGGACCTCCTGGAGATCCAAGATAGAACAATGATGGAAGCTCACCCACGAAGGTGTTGGAAACAATGAGGAATTTTATTGTTGAACTGTAGTTTTTCAAGGCCGATAATGAAAATTTGAAGAAAGCACAACAGGAATAGCAAGTGATAAATGAAGTCCTGCTGTGTAGTATAGTAACCAAGAAAGGCACAAATGACGATAACCATGACGAAGAAGTCAACAAAAGGGCCTCCAAGAATTCTGGACCGGAAACAGAAAAATGAGATAGTTTGTCTGAAGGGACACCTTCAGCTAAAGACAAAACTATACCAGACAGAAAAAGAAAACAAGTAGACCACCTTGAAGGAGAATTTAAAAAGATTAAACCAACTACCTTTGATGGAGAATCCAGGACAGGAGAAGAAGCTGAGCCATGTTTGTTAGACATCAAAAAACACTTCCAGATATACAACTAGTCCAACAACATGAAGGTTAGAATAGCCATCTACAATCTGAAGGGGAAGGCCAACATTTGGTGGCAGGACCTGAAATTGGCCAAGGGCCTAAAGGAGAAATAGTTGGAATGGTCCGACTTTAAGAAGTATTTTAAGAAACAATACCTTTCTGAAAGCTATTATGAAAGGAAGACAAAATAATTTTATGAGTTATGACTTGGACAGATGACGATGGAGGACTTTATAAATAAATTTCCGGAACTACTAAGGTTCGTACCATATATCTGGGAGGATAACTTGGTAAAAATCCAGCGATTCTTAAGCTGTTTAGCACAGTCCTATAGGGACATAATTGAATTTGACAAACCCAAATTCTTGAGTGAAGTATTCAGGAAAGCATGAATGTGCTTTGACCAATATAAACAATGGGTAGAGATTCCCAAGGCCTGGAAGGATAAGAAGCAAGATTGAATGAACCAACAGAAGAAGGGATACTAGCGAGCTCCTTATTGGAATGCAACAAAAAGTTTCCCAAGGAAGAATTTTCACTGCAATCATACGAATACGCAAGGTAGTGGTAAACCGACAAACCTGGGAACGAAGAAGTTTGGGGACAAGTCCAGAAAACAATAACAACACTTAGAAAACTATTTTTCTAGCCTAGTATGAAGGGTGAAACATCATAATACTTGGCTAGGTGCCAAGATTGTCAGTAGGTTAAGGCCAAGCACTAGCATCCAACCGGCCTATTAGAGCCATTACCAGTACCAGAATGGAAATGGGAGACTATATCACTGGACTTTATAACAGGTTTTCCTAAAACTCAGAAACATAATGATTCTATCATGGTTGTAATCGATAAACTCAGTAAGTCTGCACACTTTATTCCTATAAAGTCTACTTTTAAAGTTGTAAACATTGCTGAAATATTCATGAAATAAATTTTTAGACTGCATGGTATTTATAAAATGGTGATTTCAGATAGAGACGTAAAATTTACATCCACTTTTTGGAAGGAATTGTTTGCAGGGATAAACACTAAATTGAATTTCAGTACAATCTATCATCCACAAACGGATGGACAGATCGAAATGAAAAACCAAATCATAGAGTATATGCTTCGCATGTACGTAAGAACAAAACCAAGCAAGTGGGAAGACTACCTGCACTTGGTAGAATTTGCATATAACAATGGGTAACAAACTTCATCTAAGTTAAGAACTTTAAAAATAATGTATGGCAAAAAGTGTACGAGTCCAATTAGCTGGGATAACCGAGCTGACAGACTCATGATTGGACCAGAGATGCTCCAAGAAATGGAGAACATGGTAACAAAGGTACAACAAAACTTGAATGAAGCACAGGACAAACATAAGAGCTATGTAGATCAGAAAAGAAGACACTTCGAATTTCAAGTGGGAGACCATGTTTACTTGAAGGTCAAAGCCCGAAAAAGTTCGTTGAAGTTAGGGAACTGTGACAAGATGACACCCAGGTTTTGTGGGCCCTTTGAGATACTAGCTCGAATTGGACCCGTAGCATACCAACTTGCACTTCCAGCTAATCTAAGAATTCATAATGTGTTTCACGTTTCTTTGTTGAAAAAGTATATTCATGACCCTACTTGTATGATTGATTGAAACTTGTTTCAGGTGGAACCCGAAGGTGAGCTCCAGGTGGAATAACTGTGCATTCTATACCGGAGAGAAATAACACTTTCGAATAGAGCCACCGCTCACGTAAAGGTGCGATGGAAGCACTTTAGCCCCGAGGAGGCCACTTGGGAGTTGGAGGGAGATTTGGGAAAATCTCATCCAATCTCGTTCTAAAAAGGGACAAACACTGAGGACAGTGTTTTACTAAAGGGGGAAAGGATGTGATATCCCCAAAAATAATTTATTTTTGAAATTTAAATTCATTGGAAATTTATTCCGCTTTTAGTAAATTCGAATTTGGAATTTTTTTTCCATTTATTGCAATTCCGAATTTTGAATTTAATAATTGTAATTAATTATTATGACTGTTGGGCAGAGATCTGTTTTGACCCAACCAACTATTGGACTATGACACTTGTACGAAAACATAATATTTTATATTAATTGCAGGAGCACAAATGGAACAACCATGTTAAAATCAGCTGACCATGACTCCATGAGTGTGGAACATGTTGGAACTACCTCTGGGATGATTATTACAAGTGGAAAATCAATGATTTTTCCATTGGTAGCGCCTGAAAATTAAGGATTTAGAAATATGTGAAAATTTCCAAGGGAGGGAAAAAAGACCTAGGCAAAATTGATAAATAACATATGTGATGAGGCAGGGCGCTGCCAAGTATGCTGGGAAAGGATACTTTTGATTTATTTGATGTTATGAACACTACTTGAGTGTGAGGCAAGGGAAAACTGATAGAGCTGTAGGACATTGCTGAAGAGAAGTTTTTCCAAGTTCTCCCTCATGGATTCATGGTCAGGCTAGGGGGTGAATCGGGCAAGTAGTTTGGCTGCCCTGTTCTACGATTGGGAGGAACATGGTTGTTCCCTTTGTTTTTCTGCAAGCTAGTTTAGATATGTAAACCTTTCCTTACTCTGTCCTTGGATTTTTTGTGTGTAACTGATATTATGCATCTACTTTTTCTAAATCGAAGTAATTCTTTCAATGGATGATATATATCGTGGTATTAGATTTACAATCATAGTCTAAATTCTAGAGTGGTCCCTCTTGAAAATCGAGAATACTAGGAAAATTTATTTAAATACGATTTGAGTTTAAGAGAGCAGATCCATCTATAGGATAGGCTTAATCTGAAGTCGAAATGCTAGGATACTCTGTACTTCTTACAGAAAACCAATCTGTATAGATATAGGTTTATTTCTGTGACTGAAGTATTAAATAGATCTAAATGTGAGCAATCAGATAGGTTTAATTTGAATTCTAAATGCTAGGATACGTTGTATGCTTGAAGAAGGCCAATCTGTAGAGATATAGGTTTATTTTTGTGACTGAAGTATTAAATAGATCTAAATTTGATCAATCAGAGTTGAGTAAATTTGTGTCGAAAGGAAACATTTAAATGTATCGCTAATTCCAAACAATCATGCATCTTAAAAGAGACTTCCTGTCTTTTAAATCTAAGAATTGAAGAGGAATATGAAATAGCAAGAACATTATGGATCACCGGGGCACTCATATATTATACACATATATACATATCGGAAATAAAACGCAAACTGGAAGTAATCTATCTACATCGTAAAGTTAAGGAAATCCAGAAAACCCCTTTGGTTTATTAGATGCTAAAACAATCATGGGAATTGACGCCTATCATAAGACTTTATGCTTCCATTGTTTTATTTAAAGAGCGGTCTACCCTTTC
>ML822382.1:194350-210196 GCA_009831015.1 Picea engelmannii
CAACACAAAGCAGTACTAGACTATTACAAAAAGATACTTAGCTATAAAGATGATTTTGTCACTGTTAGAACAGCCCAAGGCATACCAAAACCTGTATTAGTCAGACAAGTTTCAGCGATGCAACTCAAGAAATGTATTAGAAATGGATGTCAAGTTTACGCCATCCAAGTGATGAATCTATTAGAAAAAGAAGATAAGCCAAAGTTAGAAGACTTTGCGGTCCTACATGAATTCAGAGACATGTTTGTGGATGAGATACCAAAATTACCTCCTAGAAGGGAAATAGAATTCTCTATAGACCTAGTACCCGGTTTAGCCCCTATCTCAAAAGCACCTTACTGAATGAGTCTACCAAAACTGACAGAATTAAAAATACAATTACAAGAATTGTTGGAAAAAGAGTATATCAGACCGAGTGTCTCACCATGGGGGGTACCAATCCTCTTTGTGAAAAAGAAAGATGGTACTCTAAGACTATGCATCAATTATAGACAACTGAAAAAAATGACTATTAAGAACAAATACCCCTTACTTAGGATAAATGATCTATTTGATCAAGTAGGTGGGGCCAAGATCTTTTCAAAGTTGGATTTACGATCCAGTTATCATCAAGTTAGGATAAAAGACGAGGACATAAGAAAAACAACGTTCCAGACAAGATATGGACATTACGAGTTCGTAGTCATACCTTTCGGACTCACTAACGCACCAACCACATTTATGTGCCTGATGAACAGTATTTTCAGTCAATACTTAGACAAGTTCATGGTAGTATTTATCGACGATATTCCGGCGTATTAAAAAACAAAGGAGGAACATGATGAATACTTAACTATAGTTTTGCAAACATTGAGGAAACACAAACTGTATGCCAAATTTGACAAGTGTGACTTCTATCGAAAAGAAATACAATATCTAGGACATGTAATTTCAGCAAAAGGCATTGCCGTAGACCCGGAGAAGACAAAATCCATTATGGAATGGTTGGTATGTAAGGATGTAGCAAATATCCGGTCATTCATGGGAATCACTAGATATTACCATAGGTTTATAGAAGGGTTTTCCAAGATAGCCTACCCTATCATGTCATTACAAAAGAAAGGAACCAAGTTTAACTGGTCAGAGAAGTGTCAAGACAGTTTTAACAAACTGAAGGAATTATTGACAACTGCACCCATATTGAAGGTACAAGATCCAGATAAAGACTTCACCGTATGTGTTGATGCAAGTAAAGAAGGAATAGGGGGTGTTCTAACTCAGAAAGGACACATTATTTGTTATGAGTACCATAAATTAAAAGAACACGAGAAAAATTATGTCACTCATGACTTAGAATTGGTAGCGCTAATACACGCCTTAAAAATGTGGTGACACTACGTAATGGGAAGAAAATTTCTACTATTGATGGATAATAGCGAGGTGAAATATTTGTTTAAGCAACCAGATCTTAATTCAAGACAAGCAAGGTGGCTAGCCTTCTTAAGCGAATTCGACTTCGAGGTCAGACATATCAAGGGTAAGGAAAATAAAGTAGCAGACGCTTTAAGCAGAAGAGTCCATGGGTTATTTGAGATAAATATCATTAGGGAAGAAAGTGATCTGGAACAAAGAATAAGGACAATAGGAATTAACGATGAAAATTACACTAAGATGATGGCATAATTTCAAAACAGTATCGCAAACTCAGAAAAACCAGATCGAAGTATCGACAAAAAGGGACTATTATGATTTAAAAAATAGACTTTACATACCAGATTCAGTAGAGTTAAAATTAACGATTATAGACGAAGTGCATAATAAACCATATTCTGGCCATCCAAGTTACCATAAACAATAACAACACTTAGAAAACTATATTACTGGCCTAATATGAAGGGTGAAACAACAGAGTACTTGGATAGGTGATAAAATTGTCAGCAGGTTAAGGCCAAGCACCAACACCCAACCGGTCTATTACAACTATTACCAGTACCAGAATGGAAATGGGAGACTATATCACTTGACTTTATAACAGGTTTGCCTAAATCTTAGAAACAAAATGATTCTATCATGGTTGTAATCGATAAACTTAGTAAGTCTACACACTTTATTCCTTTAAAGACTACTTTTAAAGCTATAAACATTGCTGAAATACTCATGAAAGAAATTTTTAGACTGCATGTTATTCCTAAAATGGTGATTTCAGATAGAGATGTAAAATTTACATCCGCGTTTTGGAAGGAATTGTTTGCAGGGCTAAACACTAACTTGAATTTCAGTATGAGCTATCATCCACAAAAGGATGGATAGACCAAAAGGACAAACCAAATCATAGAGAATATGCTCCAGATGTACGTAAGAAAAAAACCGAGCATATATATGTATGGACGTATACTTATTTTTTGGTATATAAAGGCATGTGCAGCAGTAGAGTAATTAACTAAGATTTCTTCCATGTACCAGCTGAATAGTCATGATTTTTAGGAGATAGCCATAATCGCAAGTGCCTAAGATATATATGTATACATATATTTAAAATACGGAAGTGACCTTGCAAATACCAAGAATTATTATAGAACACCTACAACATTCACACATCTTTATATCAACCGGTGTTTAATGAAAAAGTTATAGGATGAATTGGCCTATGGGTCCATCGGTTGACATGTTGAAAATTATATTTGGAGTGAATCGAATTATCACAGTTTAATTACCAGAACTAATCATGGCAGACACGAAGGCCTAGGGAAGAAGAGACATCCCAAAACTTCACATACCCCTGAATAAGTTCATAACTATGTAAATAACAACATAATCACCTAGAATTTAAAAAGGAAATCCTTTAACACAAGTACAATAGTTGCAATTTGAATTCATTTATCATCATGCGATCTAGAGTCAATTAAGATAATATATACATATAACCGGTAATAGTCGAGCACCTTTTATTCATCTAAAAATCCTTTCTTGGAAGGAGACAGTATGTCGCTAGTACATTAAACCAATGAAATAACCAGTAGGCCATTACAGGTAGGCGGAAAGGAAAACCTGGAATTCTTTTAAGAATAATATTACATATCTCATCCATAATTCAAACAAACAAACACCCCATACTGTGTTTTATTCCAATGATATAAATTACCATCACAAAACAGGTTACCCTTAATCAAACGGTACCGAAATCGGAACATAACTACATTGTTAATCAATGGACTGGAAAGGGACCACGCCTTTCCTCTAGAACTAAAAGAATGTGATAGAGAGGGTTACAGGCATGGAACCTGAATACCTTTGTCTCCAAGAATAGGCATGGATAACCACAACTTCTTACCGACGAGGACTCTGCAAAATTTGTACCAGTAAAATATTAGTAACTTAATATGCCATTGAAATTTTAGAATAATACGAAAGTAGGGTGAATGAAAGTATCCACAAAATGGAAATATATCACTTGACATAACCTGTACTTATCTTGGATTTTTTCATGGCCTTGATCCATTTCCCAGCCGTGGTCGTCCACCAACTGAGAGGGGAGGAGCAAGCCTGTTTAAGCTGATGGGTACCCTCACATCAAAACAGGGCCCCATCATTAGTTAAAACATCCAGTTCAAGAAAGAAGTGATACAAGAAACTATGGATTTCGTAATTATAACAGTAGTTCCAACACCGATTCCAGAGACACTAAAACAATGAATGAATATACTCTGAGGTATAGACAAGATACATATAATATACTAGACGAAATCTTCATAAGGAAACACCATCGAAATATAGTTAATATGAATGTTAAATACATGAATCTATTTTTCTTAAAATTTAGAAGAAAGGATTAAAGTAACACAAAATTGTTTAGCATATTGACAGACCACGGTAATCCAATACAGAACCCTTAAATATTTATCAGTTACAGGATATAAAGCTTTCGAACCTGAGAGGTACCATTTAGTAAACAAATTTATGAAAGGTCCTTTTAGGGGCTCTCTCTTTGGGGTTACGGGTTATGGGCGAGGATGGTATACAAGAAAAAGGGCCCTTTGAGGCATATGAATGGAGTTGGGATGGGAAAACATACTAATTGGAGTATAACTAGCCACGATGGGAATTTAGAGCCTATGAAACAAATAAAACTCTTTTAATATGGACAAGGAAACAATGCAATTACAGTGCAATGCTCCCACCCTAATAAACTTAATTTCTGGAATGAAACTAGGGGAAAATCTCGTAGAATCTCAATACCAACGAATGATACACGATGGTGAAGCAGAGTGAAAGCAATATGCCCTAGAGGCAATCTACTTGTGAATCACCAAGAAAACAAAGGAATGTGGTATCAAACCTTTCGGAGTTTCCATAATAGATAAGAACACGGTAATAAAATTACTTAGCAGAGGGGAGGAACTTCTAGAACGTTCCTGGAGTTTTGGTAATAAGAAAATAGCCTCTTATTGATAGTATAATCACTGCAGCATGTAGGTTACCCATAATGGTTGCAAGAGGAAGAGAAATCGGCCACAAATATATGACTAGAGATGTAGAGGTAATAAGAAACTTACCAGTGGGTTAGATAGCAATGCCACCTCCTCTATGAGAAAAACCTCATCGTCGTTTCCCTTTGCCAAGAAATCAGAGTCATAGAGCTAGACTTCCAAAGAACCTCCCCACAACAAAATCCATTACCCTAGCGAACTCCTTCCTCAAAGAATGAGGTCTGCAAGTACAAATGACCAAGTGGTGAGATAGACTTGGCATGTCCATATTGGATAGCAAGTCAGATGATGGCCTCGACTGTAGCATGTACCCTAACCCCCTTTAATGCCCTGTCCAGGATTAAGTGCATATCAGACCTACCCCTCTTTTAGTATTCAATGAGCGACTGAGTAAGGAAGCTCCTGTGCGACTCATGGAAACCTTTAACCCTAAATCACAATAAATGAAGTTAATACAATGTACAGTTGACACTACGTTGGGGCAGGTGGAGCCGAATAGGATGGTTAAGTGCATATCGGACCTAAACCCTAAATCACATTAAATGTAATTAATACAATGTACAGTTGACACTACGTTTCTCACAGGTGCAGCCGAATGGGATTTCTAGCACGGTTAGAGGATTTTAAAATATTCGCACTCTGATTTAAATGGGAAACCTTACCTAACCACTATCCCGTATCCGGATACTTTTAAACTAAAGGGGTCTTCTTATATTAAACTTTTCACAGAGGAGTATAGTCTAATACTCTACTTTTACCTAAGCCCGCTTGGTCATTTTTATTGTGTGATTATGTGTATGGTACAACGCATGAGGCCTAGGCTCTAAATCCCAAAGAAGGTTGTAATGTAAACATATGGTAATGTTTTATATGTATGGTCTAACGCGTAAGGTTAAGGCCATAAAATCCCAAAGTTGTTTGTATCGTTAAGACTGTGGTAATGGTTATAGGTACAAATAGATAGGAAAGTAATTATAATTACAGGACCTTAAATAGACATTGAAATGGGGAATACGCACTTATTATATCGTCGATTTGAAAACTTTAAGTTGAATGGTAATGACAGTTGATGACAGTAAGGACTCTAGTAAACTCTTAGATTCAATCTATATAATAGAAATCCTACTTTCTTGAATCCCGAATCTATTCATGGATAAATGTACAAACATTTTTTTCTTTTTTTTTGACAGTTTTTAAGGTACATTACAAAAATTAAGGTGGTGGTTGGTTGTAAATGATATCGTGGATAAATACATGAGAGGCCCCATAGTCATTTGTTAGGGAGGTTGGTTTAATAGTTTGGAGATTTCAATGAACGTAGATTGAGCATGGAGGGGAATGGTATTCTCATTCTTGATCATTAATTCAAACAGAGATAGGAGAAAAAGGATAGTTCACATAATGGAAGAAGGAAGATCTCATGAATCCCATTGTAATCCTGGCCAAGATTTAAATTGATGGGCAGTTTGAGGCTTTTCAGAGGTGCATAGCCCATATTTTTGTGAAAGAGGAAGAACACGGTGAGGCCTAGATGTAATGTTCGAAGTGTTAATTTAATAGACTAGTGTTGCATGTAGATTTTCCTCCATTAATGGGTTGTGTTCATTTCTTTGAATTGCATTGTTGTGTACTCCTAGTAATTACAACATCTACATTTAAGAGACTGTCTACACTACTAATGTATCAGAGCATGTTTGATCCCTACATGTGAGTGATAATGACACACCTATGTTTTGACATTGTAAAACCCTATGGGGAAACATCGAAGACCCTCGCTAATGTGGGCACTTGGACCAATTTATTAATGCAAAAGAAAAATATTACATAGAGATTTACAAGAGAGTTTATCGCAATCGATCATCAGTAAATGACCCTTAGTAAAGAATGATCTCTAGAAGAGGATAGCCTAAGTGGAATCCAGGTAGAAGAAACCCACATGAGTGCTCCAAAGTTTTTGAGGAAATTATGAATCCCTTAAAGGTCGAGGGATTCCTATAGGAAGAGTGGGACAATTCAACTGAACACGTTTCAAGTGTAGACCACAAGGGCACCAAAATTATATGTGTCTAGAGAAATTATATGTTAGTTGAGTACAAGAATAAAGAACATGTAAATCTTCGTTAATGAAGATTACAATTGGGTTTGTTGTTGGAGACAACACATATCTTAATTGAGGGAAATGGCTTAGGCTCCAGATTGCAGCAATATTTTCCATAATAGGGATTTTGGTTCCAACAAAAATAGTGGTGAAGGTGGTCTAAAATATATCTATTCTAAGAAAGAAAAAGGCAAAGAACTATGATTTTATTAGTAGATCTTTGCACCTGCCTATGTTAGGTTATTTACACACTTAGGAGTTAGTTAAGATAAACTTGGTACAATATTTCCTTAGGTTAAAGTGTGTTTATTTAGTATGCATTTGTAGTTATGTAATCTTAATGTCAGAATTTGCTCTAGACATAAAGTGATCTAATGATTCATATTCTCCTCGATACTAATGGCTATATTGATTCGACCGACCCCACTCATATTTTTGGCGGGTGATGCACCTTCAAACCATGTTGTCTCACAATGTATTCATCCTTTGGTTGATGAAGTGATCATTCTGATCCAATCTTTGACCGAACCCACTCTTCTTTTCGAGGGTGATTTGCCTTCAAACCATGTTGTCTCACAACCTATTCAGCTAGTGGTTGGAAAAGTGGTTGTTCCGATGAAATATTCGGTCGACCCCACTCTTCTCTTGGAGAGTGTTGAGCCTACCAAATGGTCACGTAGATGCAGTCTTCGAATGATCCCACTCTTCTCTTGGAGAGTGTTGAGTCTACCAAAGTGGTCATGCCGATGCAATATTTGGCTAATCCCACTCTTCTGATTGGGAGTGATGTGTATAACGACTATGTTTTTAGTATTTCTAGTTGAGTACTTTCATAACAAGGGGACATTTTGTCCACTTCGATCACACCCCCTCCAATTCCTAGGATGGTTTCCTTTGATTGGAATGACCTTGTTGAGCCTCACCTTCCTTCTTATACGCCTTTTCAAATAAGGGTTGAATTTAATTCAATTTTTTTTTACCGATGTATTGTAGATGGAGACTCTGCAAGTATTTTATTCTCCTGGGATTGGAAACCTTTGGGTTCTCCTGAGCTTGTGACCACTTCACATGAGTTGTTGGATTTCGATAGACGTCCTAGTGAATATTTGGGGATTCTTCCTTAATTTCCTATCTCATTAGGTGGTAATATTTTCCTTTTTTATGTTATAGTGGTGTAAGGCCCATTATATTTCAATACACTTCTCGGGTGTGATTATGTATACACTATGAACGTTGTAGTGTATACTCTCTTTCAGGTGATGCATTTCCATCACAATGGAAGCATTTTCACTATCGACCAGTTGGCATCCGATAATCACCATCCTAATTCAACGTTAGTTCAAGATGCCCTTATATATATATATATATATATATATATATATATATATAAATTATTCATGTGGAATCTACCCTGCCATAGGTAAATTATGTGGCATCTTATCCTCCATGTTCAATTGCTCCTGAGTAGGAACTTGTTCGTGACTCATTTTTTCCTTCATGAGACTTGGTCTCAGTAATTGATCCATTGGTTTATCCAATGAGGGAATGGGAGCCCTTTCTTCGCCCACTTGGTCTGAGTGATATTGAGTTTCCTTTCGAGTCTGCTCTCGTTGTTTGTAGATCCTCAAGCCCTTGTTCTTGTGATTCTTTGTTGATAGACTCTTATAGTCCTGGCCAGAAACCTTCATCGTCATATGGAATATGGTCAATTTGCTTCCCCATTTGGGACTGTCAACCCTCCTCATTTGAATGATTTATTAGATTTTGAATTTCCTTTCGATGAGGCTATCCTTGAAGACATGAATATGGTTTCTATACCATGAGAAGACTTACACCATGGTTTGTGTTTTCTTCCCTTTTGGGAGACTTTTCAGGTTGAATGTCGAAGAGACTCTTGTTCAGATCCTATCATTGGGATCTAATTGAACTACTACCATGCATGAGTCGTAAGCTCGTGCGATGCTTTGTACCATATTGTATGGTCCATGTTTGTTGTTTTCACTTTTGTATTCAACAACACCTCTTATTTTCTGATGTTTCTATCTATATTGGATTGATTAACATCTGTTTGAGTGTTATTGGCCCTATATGGAGGATCTTGGAGACATTTTTCTTTGACAGTTTCTCATCATATCGTTCTGTTCTAACAGGTACTGACCGCGAGACTGACATATAGGCTAGATTTTTTCCTACTTTCATTTTCTGCCTTATCCGTTTCCTAGTTCATTTAGCCTTAGGATCGACCCCACTAAATTGCAACACTAACCTTCCTTGTCGATAAGTGTGTCATACTTTATGTGGTAGATCCTTCCTTCGATAGGCATCCTAATTAGATCCTTGTTTTCCATTTGGTTTCCATGCCATAGTACTTCATAGACATGGGAGTCATGTTTAGTCCCACCATGACTTTTTGTTGAAGCCTCATAATTATTATTCATCTTTCTCTGGCCTATACCCGAGGGAATCCCTAATGAGAATGGTTTGTTGTCTTTCAAGCTCGCTTGAATTTTGAAAGAAATATCCAAAGAGACTTTATTTATTCTTTTCTATCTCATATGGATTATTTGAGAAAAGAAGACCCCCTGGAGTCATGTTTAATCCCTTTTTAGAATCTCTAGAATGAAAATATTGTTGAGCGAACTTGTTTCACTTCATGCTCGTCAAAATCAAATTTGAGGGCACATCTATATGGCTGTAGTTTACCCATTTTTTGGTCTGAATGGATAATTTTAGGAATAAAGGTATGCCCTAGGAACTGCAGTTCGCTAGGAGATTATTCTCAGGTGTAAGTTTAACCCTTTTTTGGGCCTGAGGGACTAAATTTTTGAAAAAGTAACATTCTCCTTGGTTTTGGTTTAAATATTTTTCGTGCCTTGGAAATTACCAACGAAAAAGGAACTCCCTCAGAGTCCATATTTAATATCCTTTAAAACTCCTTAAATATGAATTTTTTTTGAGTGACCTTGTTCCTTTCACACTCATTAATTGGTCCAGATAGAACATCTATTTGGCATGATTTTAAGCCTTTTTCTAGCCAATAGATTATCCTAGAAAAGGGTATGCCTAATGATACTTGTCTCTCCATGAGAGTTCTCCTAAGTTATATTTTATACTTTTTCGGGCTAAGGAGACTAAACCTAGAAAAAGGTTCTGAGTCAATAGTTAAGCTCTTTTCAGTCTACTTAAAATTGAAAATATAGACGAGTGATCTTGTCTCAATCACACTCATTAAAATGGTTTTGAAGAGACATTATTTTGGTATAAGTTTAACCCTTTTTCGAACCGACTAGAATAATTGCGAAAAAGGAAATCCCTAGAGTCTTATGTTAGCATCTTTTCATACTCTCTAAAACGTGAAAAAACCATCGAGTTTACCTTCTATGGGATCGTAAAAATTTGCATGCAAGGAGTCTTGTTGTGTCATCCTTAATCGCACTGTGGGTCTCATATTTGTGTCATTGGCCTAGCTTCGGATCCATGTTTCTCTCAATTATGACCTTCAAATCATTCCTTAAACGCAAGCCTTGCAACACTTTTTTCCTTTGTAATATGACACCTTGACGCATGGAGGAATTTTCTTGAGTGTCCTTATCCTGCACATGTCTCCTTACATCGAGAATCAGTATGTTCCATGCACCTTGAACTAGTATTCTTTCCCGCGACACTCGTTCCTCCTCTATAACGTAGCATTCTTTTATTCCTTTTCAAGATCGTTAAAAATTTGAAAAAGAAAAAAAAATCAAATATTCCAAAAAGAGGGGATGGGATATATAAATTATTTTTCGACATCAAGATAGTCACCCTTTGACAAAGCACATCCTTTTGTTTATTTTCCAAGAATTGGGATCCAGTATGACCTTCTAGAGCTATTCTCGCTACATATAGTTACGTCCCCTTCCATTTGGTTACTCTTCTAAACATATGGAGAGTTTATGGTGCATCCTGCATCACCGACTAATGTCAATGTTACATTGCCTGAGTCTCATCATTTTTCATTATTTTTTCCAAGGGAAGTTTTATCCAACCTGAGTCATCCATTTTGCATTTTGTCTCTTGACCTTCATGAGTCGACCATCCCGAGAGTCCAGTCAAGTCTGGATTCAAAATCGATGAAGTTATGTGTCTGATGATCGAGATCCTCCAATCTTTCCTCGACGACATGTCGAAGACCTCAGAGTAATGAGTCTTACACTCCTATTGTAATCCTACCTGAGCTATTGAAGATATTGAAGTCATTTTTTGAGCTATGGTGCTCTCATCTCCAGCCGCAGGCATCAATACTTCTTGAAGATGCATATTATTTGTACTTGAATATCATCAAATAATTTTGAGATGTAGATCCTCTTTATATTTCTACTGTCTATACTTTATGTGACATGGATCTGTAGTGTACTTGATTGGCATCCATGATTAGTTCATCCCGAGCATGGGTATTCCCGCCTCAGAGAGATTATTATTATTTT
The DNA here is from genome assembly GCA_009831015.1 of Picea engelmannii. Lineage (NCBI taxonomy): Eukaryota > Viridiplantae > Streptophyta > Pinopsida > Pinales > Pinaceae > Picea > Picea engelmannii. The sequence goes on from ML822382.1 coordinate 205,378, forward strand.
GCAGATGGTGCGCTCTCGAACTGTTGTCCTATGCTCACTCGACTTTGTGCCTTCCAACTGGTAAAGATATTGTAATGTATTCCAGCCATCGGTTTCTCTTTTAAACCAACACATTAGGGGGAATTTATTATAGCCCAAATATTCTCTACCTATGCATACGTGGCATTGGCGTTTTCACTTACACAGTTTTCCAAATTACTGTTGAGAATCTCTCTTAAAAAAACCATTTTTTGGAGCATGTACACGTGCTGCTCCACTATTGCATGCATAAACATGCTAGTTTCATACTAGAGAACCTGTGCTTACCTCCAAAATTCGCAAAAAATAAAAAGTTGAAAAGATTTTGGCAGAGTTAGCAGGCAATTGGAGGTTTCCCAACCATTTGACCCATTGTAGCACGTCCCCAAACCGAATAACCATATTTTTTTCATATAAAAAGAGTTCCTAGGATCTCATTCCGACATCAAGCAATATAAAAGAGAAACTCTGCCAAAATCCATTCCCCGTCTAGCCCAAGTTTTGCAGCCCTTTCTGACATTTGGCCTCAACATTCCCTCTTCATCCTTTTCTCCTTATACAATCCCTTCTATTTTCCCAAAGAGATCAGTTGATTGTGAGAGGAAGCATGGAAATGATGCACTTGGAGCAATAGTAAGAGGATCCTGGGCCTTGTTCATGAAGCATTTTTACGATCAAGAAGGTTGTAATATTTTAATCCTCAATTTGAATAAGAGTTCTTTTCATGTCCCAATTCATTGCATATTTGTATCTTTATTTCTTAATACATCTACATTTAAATCTGCACGCTAAAATTGATAAGTAGAGATTGCATATTTATAGCATACTTTTCCTAAGTGTTCTTCCAGGTCAGCTTTAGGAGGAGACACACAACTTAGAAAATTACAAAGTTGAAGGAAGTTTGCATCGAACGTTAGGGACTAAGGTACACTTATCCATCTTCCTTCTTCTCTTTTTTCTCTTTGTTTGGGTAGTTTTTGGATAGCTTATGATTATGACTATCTTTTAATGGAAGTTTGTGCTCTTCCTATATTCCGACCCAGTATAGTAATAGGGGGATTTTCCCCGCTAATAGTACTTTGAATACTTTTTTTCTTTTTGAAGAGGCTACACATGTAACTGGATAGAAGAAAAAATCATTTTTTTGAGTGATGATGAGTTAGAGATAGGAATTCCATGAAAAAGGATCATCAACACCTATGAATTCCATGGGCCTCTAACTATATATATTTTTTATATTAATGTAAATACATATTTTGTTCTTGGAAAAAAAAGTTAAAATTTGAATTAATAAAAAATCTATGAACAAATTGTACAATAGGGTTTTACAAATAAAAAATGATGATTAGAAAACATGCTCTAGGATCCACATATAATAATAGACGTATATACTTTTTCAAACTTCCAATTTAATAATTTCTTTGAAACCTACAAGTATACTATTTGATAAACTGAGATAATAACAATATTTTTCGATAGAAAATTCTATACTAATGTTCTTGTTTGGGATTGAGTTAGGTGTTCAATTACATATTTACCTTTCCTTTTAGATTTGTTTCCAACAACTTAAGTCCAAACTTATTAATTGTACTGGGGCATAGTGTATGCATCGTAAATCGAATTAACTTCTTCTTCTTCTTCTTCCATAGGGATGAGTGCAATCCTTGGAGTGGTTGTCAAGTTTCCCATGGAGCCTTTGTTTTTCCTTGGGTGTATCCTCCCCTGAGTTTCAATGATATTTATAAGGGGAAAGGACTCTCACATGAATTAGTGGGGCTTCGAGTAACAATTATATATTCTTTGTCTCTTGACCCAAAGTGACTTTTCCTATAGTGATCTTCATTTCTATCAACTAATGGTTCACCTTAGCACTACCCTGTTTGGCTACCCTGTTCTACGGTTGGGAGGAGCGTGGTTGTTCCCTTTGTTTTTATGCAAGCTGGTTCTTGGGCACTTGAAATTGAAGTTGGTTCCCAAATTCCATTCACTTTTCATAATTTGGGAGTTATTGTGTGTTGGTGTTTGGCACTTGAAATCACGAAATCCCAAACCCCAAAATCCCGAAGTGTTGGTTCCACTTTCCATTCACTTTTCACAATTCGGTAGTTGTTGTGTGTTGGTGTTTGGGCATTTCAAATCGCAAAATCCTGAACCCCAAAACCCCAAAGTGCTGGTCCTATATTTCCATTCACTTTTCACAATTCAGGAGTTATTCTGTGTAGGTGTTTGGACATTTGAAATCATGAAATCATGAACCCCAAAACCCCGAAGTGTGGGGCCCACATTCTTTCTGCATTTTGCGATTCGACAAACAACATGGTCCTTTGTTTTGGTATTCGACATTTGTAATCGCCGAAACCCGATTGACCTCTGTTTTTTTTCACAAAACTGTAGGAACATAGTAGGAATTATTTGTTATAGGAACAACTCTAATACTGTAATGAATGGACTGGTAGCAAACAGTGGAGGATCTTCATCCGAGATAGAGGTAGAATAGCAATAACAGATCATATTACGAGTCACTGTGTACAGGGCATGACAAGTATAAAAATGATTGTATATGAAAGTATTAAACTAATTAAGTAGATTTTTAGCGCGCTTTTTCCTAAGAGTTCTACTTGCCATGTGGTCATACACCTTTAAGTATTCAAAATTTCGTAATTTGACTATTTTTGAAAGGCATAAACCGTAGAGAACAAGATGGGATCCTTCAAGTTAACTATGCTTGATGTGTAAGCTACTGGTGTGTACAAATGAGACCCAAGTTAGATAGATATACTTGTTTATTTATCTGTAAGTAAATATGCAGGACCGTAGAACATAACTAAGCTTTCCAATTATTAAAACAGAATCAAGATGAAACTATATCTATGAAAGTGAATCGCTCTATATATATTTATAGAAATCTACATACTTATAGGTGGAAATAAGTGCAAATGTTAATGGAGAGTTAAAGTGACCTCTCAGAGGTTAAACTCTATGGGCCTAGATCCTTTTGATCTAACGAAAGTTGTGCACAACCCTGTTAGAAAAACAGGACCGTGGAGCAATAAAATAAAACAAATGTAGAAAAAAAACACATAAGACACACAATACAAGAGAGACACAGATTTATGTGGTTCCCCGAGTGTGGGCTACGTCCACCAGAGAAATTGCCAGGTCCTTCCTTTATTATTATCCAACAAATGAAGGGATACAGCCTACAACAAAACCCGTTGTAACTTCCTCTTCTTTCTCTGATAGTCTCCTCTCTCAGAATACAATATTCACCATCATCCATAGCCGCAATACATTTCCCTCATAAAAGAGGGTTGCCTTCTAGGGAAAATACCCTAACATAATCTCTACCATTAGATCTGCGACCTTATAATGAATGGTCTACATTTACAATGAAATTACAAAATACTTTTACAAGCCAATTTTTTCTTCGGGGGCCTGCTTGCCCCTAGACCCCCCAGCTGGGGGGATATCCCCCCCGGACCCCGAAGAGGGGGTACCCCGCCTCTGCACTCCCCCACGTGGAAGAGTGTACATACTTATGTGGTGTAAATACTTCATGGGGTATAAACACGGCTGAAAGAAAGGACCTCTGAATCAAGAATATAATCATGCTCCACAACCAACAATCTCCCACTTGGAGACTGATCTCAACAACTCCACCGCTGCTGTATATGTTGGACTCTGAACCTTCTTGGACCTAGCAAATTTTTCATCTTCATATTCATTCTTGAAGACCAACTGAAACTGAGAAAGAACTCAGTTTCTCCCTGGTTACTCCCTTTGTTAACATGTCTGCAGGATTCTAGCTAGTGTGTATCTTTTCCAGCTTCAATTGTCCATCTTCCAAGGCAGATCGTATGAAATGGTACCTCAACTGTATATGCTTAGTCTTCGAATGGAAGGCTGAGTTCTTTGCAAGGTGAATGACACTATGACTGTCACAGTACAACCTGTTTCTCTCCTGCTTCTTTCCCAATTCCTCCATAAACCTTTGTAACCAAATCATCTCTTCACTAGTCTCTGTAGCAGCACCATACTCTGCCTCTGTTGTTGAAAGTGCAACAACCTTTTGCAGTTTCAAAATCCAACTTATTGTTGTTCCACCTATAGTAAAAACATACCCCGTGGTGCTCCTCCTGCTGTCTTTATCACCTGCCATATCTGAATCAACATATCCCTGTAGAAAAGTGTCGGAACCTCCAAAACACAATGCATGTGTAGTAGTACCTCTCAAATACCTGAGAATCCACTTTATTGCATCCCAATGTTCTTTACCTGGATTGTTCATATACCTTCCCACAACTCCCATTGCATGTGCAATATCTGGTCTTGTGCAAACCATTGCATACATCAAGTTGCCAACTGCTGATGAATATGGGACCTTGGACATGTATTCTATCTCCTATAACCCTGGACATCTACTATAACCCTGTTCTGTCATAAACCTGTCAAACTTCAAATACCACTGCCTTGGAGCTTGCTTTAGGCCATACAATCTCTTCTTCAACCTGCATACCAAATTGTCCTTGCCTTTGACCTCATACCCCTGTGGTTGCTGCATATTAATCTCTTCCTCCAAATCCCCATGGAGAAAAGTTGTTTTTACATCTAACTATTCAAGATGCAAATATTCTACTGCCACAAGACTTAAAATAGTCCTAATTGAAGTCATTTTAACAACAGGAGAAAATATTTCATCAAAAACTATACCTTTCTTTTGTGCAAACCCCTTTACAACAAGTCTAGCCTTGTACCACTTTTCTCCTCCATCTTCTTCCTTCAACTTGTAAACCCATTTATT
>ML822384.1:11421-23084 GCA_009831015.1 Picea engelmannii
TTTTTTTTTTGTTTTTTTAAATAATCTTTTTTTTTTTTAATATAGAATTTGATTTTTTCTTGGCCAAAGGCCCCGTTGGTGGTCAAAGACCAGATTTCTCAGAGAAACTCTGAAACGATGGGTTTGGTTAAAAGCCGAATCAGACACGATCTGATAAAGAGAGTGGCCAAAGGCCGGGATCAGAAAAACGCAGCTCTGATACCAAATGAGACGAACAAAGTTCGCTCACACAAGAATAATCCAAAATATCTGGAATATAACAAAGTAATCCATATAGGACTGTAAACAATAAATGAATAATAATATATAAGATAAGATATAATGAGATGATTACAATTGAGAATGAGGGACTGCTTATATACCCACGCAGGGGTGCCCTTTACCAATAGTCATGTCCTTTGAGACATGACCTTTCATTATTAATAATTATTATTTATTAACTATAATTATGTTATGAATATGTATTTATGTATATTTTATGTTCATAACAGACACTATGTCACCACCGCATAGCAAGTCTACTACGCAACAATAACCTACAACAAAAACACAATAGAATGCACAACAAACTGGTAAAATAGGCGTTAAATATGACATTGTATCTCACTGATAAAAAAACTATTTTTAGAAACTGAGATATTTTTTTGTATTTAAGATCGTTATAAAGAAAAACCTCTCTCGGTTTCTTGATATTCATCTCCAGCTGGCCGGAATACGTGTCGCAAAAACATGTCTTGGACAGGAAATCACGAAAACTGAAAAATAGGGCTCAAAGATTCCTTTGAATATCCCAATTCGTGACACATTTTACAAATATGAGAGAGGTTTTTATTATTTGGTTTGTTCTCAACAAAAAAATCTCGGGGATTTTCAAAATTCCTCTCCAGTTGTTCATAAATTTATCTTGAAGTTGACCACTAAACCATTAATTTGCGCAGTGCGACCTGTAGCATGTGCGCAGGAAAATCCACTGCGCGACAACATATTATGCGTGACAGCCCACTGCGCGATGAAATCCACTGTGAGACAACATCCTATGCGCGACAACCTTATTTGTGCGACAACATCCTCTGTGGGACAACATCCTCTACGCGACAACATCCTCTGCACGATGACATTCTCTGCTCAACAACATCCTCTGCACGAAAGCATCCTCTGCGTGATGCATAGTGAATTTTGCAGTGCGCAGTGAATTTTGTAGCACGCAATTGCAAATTGAAATGGGAATAAATAAATGATAAGCTTCCTTTTGAAACTAGCCCTTGGAGATGTTAGATGATGTCAGGCATAAAAACATGGGTGCTAACAGACATGACTTTGCAAATTGTTGGCAAACGTCTAATCTTAGCCATGAAAATCATGGTGCTAATAGCTAGCTCCAACAGGGATGCTATCCTCCCTGTGAGGTAGCAAAGAACAACAAACCAGGTGCCAATCCATTGGGCTTCTCCCAAACTCAACTTTCCAACTGTAACTTGTAACCTGCATCCGTTGAAAACCCAAAACTGTGTATGCTCCAAACTGAAATATGAAACTAAGATGAAAATGAAAACTGTAGATTGCTAAAAGAAATGCTCATAGTACTGAGCTTATTCTCACTCCTACCTACCCTAAATGCTGAAAAATATGTCAATCAAGTGAAATCAAAGTGCCAATGCAACCATGCAAGCACTTTATCCACTTTTTTCTTTCTTTGTACATGCTTTCTCCAAAGCTCGTTTATTGTTAATTCGTTCAAAAATTTATCTATAAATTCCAATCTCAAAAAATTAAAAACATTGGGGTTGTTTAGCGCCTCCAAAAAAACTGCAAATGGATCCTCCAAAACATGCATAAAACAACAATCATGTTTCACCCCTTCCACTGCATCCTTGTTTTCATGTAATTCAACTTGTTGATTACCACAAAAAGGCTGAAGAATATGTCGAGACTGCTGGAAATAACAATCTTCCAAATCAGAAGACAGTGTTGGCTGAAATGAAACCCTTAGTGGCAAGCAATCCATATCTAACGCTGATGTTGATTTACCATCATATTTATTTCCAAGATGGTAGTTGATCACATGTTGCAAATCTGAATTGAAACAACTTTCCATGTAATCAAAAACTGAGTCATTAAAAGTATGAGAAGGTTGTTGGTCCTCTTCACTGATAACAATTTTCTCATGTAAAACAATGTCACTATGAATGCAGTCAGACTTCACTGCTTCCTCTGTTATCTCATGATTTACTTTCAACAATTCAAAGGAAGAAAAACATAATGGAAGACAGTTTTCATTTGCAAGTCCACTGCTTTCTTCATATTCAACATCATGCCTGGAGGATTTCTGATTTGAAACATTATAAACAATTTGCTTCAGCAATTCGAAAGAAGCAAAACACAATGGCAAGGTTCTTTCACTTGATTCAAAACCTTTTTCATTTTCTTCACTGATGTCATATGCACATTTTTCAATTTCTTTGGATTGTTGAACATAATCATTTTCAGATTTATCTTCGACCAATGGCTGCAATTTTGAACTGATAAGACCTCCTACATAACAAGTAACAGGGTCATCAAACACATGAGAAGATTGCTACAATTTCTTGTCAGTTTGTTCCAGTGAATTAGTGTGATTTGGCATCAACACACATTCCTTTGCTTCAGTGATGATCTTAGAATTTTATTTCAACAATTTAAATGAAGAGAATTTCCTTCAGCTGGTTCAATACTTTCTTCTTTGTAACTGTGATATGTAGGATGATTTCTCTCATTACATTGCCGAAAAGGAACATTTTCTGATAGAGAACATGCAATTGGTTGTTCTAGGGATTCAACATCATAATCATCATCATCTTCATCATATATAGGCAAATCAACAACATCTGCAATGCCATCTAACAAGGAAAAGCTTGGAACATCAACCTGCTCTTCAACAAGCTGATTTGCAAATTCATGTTCTTGATTGTCTACAAATGAATACATAAAACAATCAACCCCATACTTATCATGAGATGGATCATAAGCTAAATTAGCACCTTCTTTTTCAATAAGTGGAATATAATCCTTTGCAAAATCATCAACATTTAAAGCTTCAAGAGGACATATGAAATTATTAACCCTCTTCTCAGGATTCAAATCAATTGTTCTTTGTTCATATTCATTGTCATGTTCTTTAGCATCCAACTCCTCATTTCGAATTTGTTTACATGCTTGAATTTTTCTTCAACTTCCTGAGCATTGTTGAACATCTGCTACAAAGACATAGACTTCCTCTCCATCAAAAGAAAATATAATTCTGATCGAAAGGTTGTTACATAATGGAGCATGGCAACAACTTCATGAAGTTGGACTTCTTTAGGCAGTTTATAATAAATACTAGCAAAACTCCTGCTGAAATTTGAGATGGTTTCATCTTTTGTTATTCTCATGGAATAAAACTCTGAAAGGAATAGATTCCATGACTTTCTCTCACCCCAAAATCTACGGAAAGCTTCCCTCAATTCATCCCACGAGCTAATCGACTGAGGATGCAAATGTCTGAACCATGCTTTGGCATCTCCTTGTAAGGACTGAGAAAAGGCCCTCATAGACACATCATCATGTTCAATCTCAAAAAGATCTATAAAATGTTCAAAGATTTGAAAATGTTTTTCAGCTAATTGTCCATCAAGCTCTCCATCGAACCTAAGAAGATACTCATAATGTTTCAGAGGAAAGTCATGAAGGATGGAAGGAAATTTAAGAAGATGGTATCTTTCTTAAATCTTGGAGGGTACATGATTAATAATAGAAGGTACAAACTCAACTTTGGTTTCATTAAGCTCACAAGAATGATCATGAACATCATATGGTTCAGAGGAAGGAGCTTAGTGAATATTAGCTATATAAGAAGGAGGTATGCCTACAGTTTTCAATGAAGGATATACAAGGGTAGATCTCTGGGATTCATTTGAACGCAGTATGTGAAGAAATATTCTTTTGAAAAACTCAAGAAATGACAAGAAGATATTGATAAAACAGAAAAATACTTCTTGAACTAAACTTAAGCTCGAGTACCTTATTTTTCCACACTGCTCTTCCATATCTTTGTCAACACGTCTCATTCTCCAATGGAGTCTTTGAATCGCTTTTGAAGCTTGATTGGAGTCACCATGAAAACTTTAGCTCTGGATTCTTCTGCCAATGGAATCACCTTCAAACTGATTTTATGATGTGTGGAGTCGCTAGAGCATAAATACAACCAATATGTGCCTAAGTGTCTACTTCTCTCAGACCTTAGAATTGCAACAATGCCGTTCTTCCCAGGGAAAGTTTCATTCAATTCCGTCCCCGACAACGACGCCAAATGTTAGCACTCTGTAAATCTATTCGGTTAATAAATAGATGACGAAGGTAAATTTTTCAACCAACTTTGAGACCCGAAACTAACCTTTTGGATCTGGAGAGGGCTCTCTTGGAAATGGTGCTGGCTCTGCACAGGATATGACTTTGAAAACAATGGCTAGATTTAACACCTATGATATGATGGGTTCTGGTTATATTGGTGCACGAAAGTAAGACTTGGGCTATGGGATCGATCTGAGGAAGAGACGGGACAAATGACTCAGTGACTGGACTCGAGAGGATAAGGCTAGGCGAGCAACAACCTTCAATGCAAAACCGTAATGTGTGGCGGGATAAATTATAGGAAGTAACTCAGGAGCGCCGCTGTGGACGAATTCAGAGTTAGCTTTTAGAGGAAAACGTTTTGTCTAAGTGGCGCGAACAAGGGGCGTTGTACAACAAATCCACAGGTTTGATAAATCATTCTGAAATAGACATAAAGAGATATGAAATAAAGATAACAAGAAAGCACATACGCAAAGAAAGAAGAACAATACATCCAACTGTTACAACTAGAATCTTTTCATCAAGTCACGTGACCTTTGCATTAAATTTAGGTCAAAACTCAGATTACATACAATAGTTATTGTCTACCACATTTTACAACCAACCCTGTTTACATCAAAATGATCCCCATATATAGAAAGATAATGTCACCCTTGGCTACTAGGGTCGAACTACTCCCTCCTAGAATCATGGATCCATTTTCTTTGAAAGAGAACAATAACTTCAACGGATTCACTAAAAATAGAAACCCGACTTTGCCAAATCATAATCGTAACCGAAATATTCTTTACAATCATTAATCATGATCAAAATTCGACCATATGGAAGTGGTGAGCCGTCATGTGCACTGTTGGACACTCTGTCACCCGTGCACAGCAAGTCTGCTACGCAACAGTAACCTACAACAAAAATGCAGTAGAATGCGCAACAAACTGGTAAAATAGGCGTTAAATATGACATTGTATCTCACTGATAAAATTCTATTTTTAGAAATTGAGAGAGGTTTTTGTAGTTAAGATCTCTCGGTTTCTTGAAATTCATCTCCAGCTAGCCAAAATACGTGTCGCAAAAACATGTCTCGGACAGGAAATCATGAAAACTGAAAAATAGGGCTCAAAGATTTGTTCGAATCTCCCAATCCGTGACACATTTTACAAATCTGAGAGAGGTTTCTATTATTTGGTTTGTCCCCGACAAAAACCTCTCGAGGATTTTCAAAATTCCTCTCCAGTTGGTCAAAAAATGATCTTGAAGTTGACCACTAAACCAATAATTTGCGCAGTGCGACCTGTAGCCTGTGCGCAGGAAAATCCACTGCGCGACAACCCACTACGTGACGAAATACATTGCGCGAAAACATCCTATGCGCGACAAACTTCTTTGCGTGACAACATCCTCTACAGGACAACGTCCTCTGTGCGATAACATCCTCTGCGTGACGACATTCTCTGCGTGACAACATCCTCTGCGCGACAACATCCTTTGCGCAGTGCGCAGTGAATTTTGCAATGCGCAATTGCAAATTGAAATGGGAATAAATAAATGATAAGCTTCCTTTTGAAACTGGCCCTTGGAGGTGTTAGATGATGCCAGGCATAAAAACAACATGGGTGCTAACAAGCATGACTTTGCAAATTGTTGACGAACCTCTAACCTTAGCCATGAAAATCATGGTGCTAACACTCCTCATTGACCATCCTAGGATAATATCGCACAGATGCAACCTGATCCTCGATCGTATTAAGTGTCGATTCTTGATAGAAGGCACTGAAAAATCTTTGTGCTTCAATCTTAATAGCCTCCTGCCCATAATGAACCTGGTCCAACTCATCTTTAACCTCCCATAAATATTTTTTGTTTCTCCTATAACTGGCAAAATGATGAAAATATTTAGTATTTTTGTCCTCGCTTTGAATCCACATTGCCCTGCTCTTTAGGCGCCAACGTTCCTCCTCAACCAGTAGCAATTTATTTCTTTCATTTTCAAGATATTTTAGCTGTGAGCCAGTATCATAACTTTGATCACTTTCCAGACTTTGCTTAGTGAGGAAAGCGATCTCTGCTTCAATATTTTCAAAGGATAGGAGTTCCTTTTGTTTCCTATTGTCCAACCAAATCTTTACCCGTGATTTTAACTTATATATCTTCCTAGCCAATCTGCTTTGTGCTCCAGCCTCTTCTGCTTCCTGTTGCATACACCACACTGCCCGAACTAAGTCACAAAAGACTCCTCTTTCAAGAACGTTGGATTGAATTTATAGGGATAAGCTACAGGCTTTTATCCATAATCCAATTGTAAAATCACAGGAGCATGGTAGGAAATAAAAGGGAGTTCCACGCACGATCTGTACCTAGTAGCTTCACTTAAAAGAGCTTCTGAAACATACGCCCTGCCTAATCTCTTTTGAATCTCCTCCACCCCTCTTCTACCATTTCACCATGTTGGCATTAACACCGTAGGCATCACATCCACCAACTGATTATTTGCAAATAGATTTTTGGAAAAATCCGCTGAAGGGCTGAATAAGGCCACCTCACCCCACACTTCATCAATGCTAGTAGAAAATTTCAAATCCCCTACTAGGATGAGATAATCTTGTGCTAGCAATCCTTTAGCTTCCAGTTGTTCCTAGAACTGTTGACGCCTAGTACACGACCCATAAGCATTTAAAAAAAAATCCTTCTTTTATTACGAATGTGGATACCTGTCAACAAGATTCCACCAACACTCAGAAATGGTTGCAACTCAAAAATATTAGGATTCCATGCCACCAGAAGTCCACCCGACTTCCCAATAGAACTAACAACACTAATCATTCAACTTGGACAGAAAGAATACATGAACATCCCGACCTTCTCCTCTGGAACTAAAGTCTCTTGGAAAAAGATGATACTCGGTTTAGTATTAGAGAGAAGTCTATGCAAGGATGGCAATTTTAGGGAGGCACCCACCCCTCTTATGTTCAGGGAGAGGAGGATCATGATTTTGCCCTTGCGAGGGCTTTCATGCCTCTAAGTGCCCCCAAATCATGAGTGGAAACCAAAAATTGTTCACCAGTAATAGATGCGAGCCCTAGTTTTTTGCGAGCACTACGAGTTTTGATAGGAGAGACCTCCATACTTAGACCTCGTGACCAAGCTATTGTCTTCCCCTTGCCATCTCCCACACTAGTCACATTACCACCATAATCACTGGCGAAATTCCCCTGGTAGGCTTCCAAGCCCCAAAAAGTTTGAAGTGGTGAAGGGTTGAATGAATCCCTAAGAGTCAGAATCAAAGTGTCTAAAAAAAATCCAGTAACGAAGCAGTCTCAGGTAAACTAGTAGTCTGAGAGGTAGAAGCAACATTAACCAACGTGGACTGTAACAAGGATACTTTGTGTATGGAAGGAGGAGGAAAAGCAGGAGGCGTGGTCACAAGGTTCCTATCAGAAACATAAATGGAGCCCCCAAGAGAAGTAACACTTAATTGGAAGTTGGTGGACGTATTTTCTCCCCTTATTGCTTAACATGTAATTTCCTAATGCTTTGCTTCTTAAATTTTAAACTTCCACCGTACCTATTTAGTGAGCTTGTTTTATGTAACCATGAGTCCGTCGGCCCCACAAAAGAACAGATGAATTTCTATCATGGTATTATGTAACCGTAATGGAGACACAAATTTGGCATATAAAGAAACCGATCGATGAAGATGGTCCTCCAATATAAAGATGTGGCACTTCTATGATCATACATCATTTGGGAATGTGTTTTCCATCACAACTCTTTTAAGAATTAAATGGGACATATGTAGCATTGTGACAGATAGAAGGAAAGTCATTAGAACATACAATTTTCCATCTAGCTAATTCTAAGAAGATATGTTAAATATTAATAAATTTTGACGAAATATATTGATGAATTTTTTTCAAATGGAAAAATTTTCAATCAATTTTTTTTCATATCATATCGAATTCAAATCCGAATTTAAATTCAAACTTGATAAATATGATTCAAGGCAATGAATATCTTATTGAAAGCCATCAAATGTTCTACCTTTTGGCCTTTTTCTAGGCATATTTTCCAACCAATTTTGCCTGAATCTGGCCATAAATTGTTGAAATTGCATATTTGAGTTGTTGGGACTGTACAATTCGAGTGCTCAAGGGTTTTTCAGGGCGTTGAATCCATTTATGCATTAAAAAAAACAATTTAAGCAACGAAAAATTGCAATTTCACCAAAAATTATCTCGCTGAATTTCACTGATGGTTGTCGAAAAATACCAAAAGATAAAATGTTTAGACTACACCATCAATATCCATAGTAACGAGTGTTGACTATTCATTGGGGAAATCGATCACTATTTCAACCTTGTTGTTTTGACCCGCATATTATAAGGCAACACATATTATAAGGCAACATCAAGGTGGATGGATACACCTACAAAAAGAAACTTTGACATAATTCTTTATAAATTGCATAAAAGACGTTTGGACACAATTCTTTATAAATTGTTCTAACTGGACACATGTTTAGGATCTAAGACATTGATGTGAAGCTTAAGAGCACTTCTTTGAAGTTGCATATTGTTTTAGAATTTAATAAAATCACATCCAAAATGCCAAAAGACTTTGTTATTGGTTATGTCCTATCCACGATAAACGAATACCTTTATGGCTTAGAGTATATGCAACGTTTTGTAATTGACCCTCAAATGGAAGGGCAACAACTTTTGCTTTGGTAGTGTCAACATTATCTTTGGTGGTAGTGTCAGTGACCATCTTTGATTAAAGAGGATTTTTTTTAGTCTAGGGGTGGTAGTGTCAGTGACCATCTTTGATTAAAGAGGATTTTTTTTAGTCTAGGGTAATCATTTGAATGATTAGGAAATAGGTTTTGTATTCTCTTTCGAGTTTAAATTTTCAACAAGAAATTTGACCTTCATAATGTGACTAAAAGAATAGGTGTCTCGAAAAGTACCATCCCCTGTAAATATGTCTTCGATAATCTTAACCTTTACTAAATCATAAATTACCTACTAATAAAATTCGCTTGCACGTTGTTAATACTAGTCTATTAGTTATAATGAAAAAGACTCCCATCGCTATCATTATAAACCCTTTTAGGGTTAAAAAAATAAAGTTTTATCGTTGAAAAAAGTAAAGTCTTTGCTTTGGGGGAGGTGGAGAGGAATGCATGGTTTTATAAGGAATCATGTCTATGTTTTTTTATTAATAATATGAAAAGAGTGGGTGGTATTTCGTTGTCTCTTGAAGCACGACAATAAACTGTCAAGGCACGTTCAAAGGGACGCTACTTCCAATAAAATACAATTCAATTAAATGGAAGTTGTATAAGTGGCTTGATGCCCACTTGCTGCCTGCAATGTTGCATACGCCTTTTTGTTTGTATTAATTAAAAGAGATGAGTATGTGGTGTTGGTGTTAGGGTTTGGTTTAAATGAAGATGAAATTAGGGTTAGGTAAGTATGAGATGTCAAAGTTTAAATGTTAAAAGTTTTAGATATTTTTGGGCGATATTTTTGGGATATTTGTTTGGTGATAAATTGTTAAATCGGTGTATTTGAATGATTATTTTTGTATAATGTAAGTGTTTTAGGATTTTTCAACATATTGAATATATTTATGTATTCAAAAATAAATTTTAAATAATAAAAAATAATAATTTATAATAATAATCATCTATTATTTTTAAGGTCACGGCCATATATATTTATATGTAGAATGGACTAACTCGAAAGCAATCTTCCTTCTAAAATTACCTTTCTTATTACCGAATTCCCAAAATTTAATAACCTAAAACAGTTAAACATCGCCAGAAATGACACGGATCAAAAGCGAGGATGATCATGAAGTATGGATACCTACCAATAGCAATCTACCCATCTCGCCTATCTTATGCATTTGTTTATTTTTATCTCAACACACACCGCCTTACGTCATCCTGATCTAATCGTGAGCATCGAACATTTCCTTCCTCTTCCGCTTGGAAATCCTCTGCAAATCCCAACTCCGTCTGCCATGTATTCGTAAATAATCTTTATCAGTAGATGTTGGCTTGCACCCACCTGCATCGCGAGATCTCTACTGTCCCCTTTCTTTCACATGGAGTCTGAGCTCTTTCTGGAGAAAGATGAGCGAGACAACACAACTTGTCAAATAGAAGATGTCGCGACTCAAACCACCTCTTCACATCTGATCGCCATTTTTTTTTCCATGAGAGATTATGATGTGCGGTCAAATTGGTGGTTGTATGATCAACCCCATGTTTCAAGCCTTTTGATCTTCGTTGGACGGACACGAATCGGATATAAGCTCAAGCCCTGCGCATCCATGAAGAGAACGATGGATACCACTAGGAAACGCTTTCAAACTGGTGAGTAACCCTACTTGCATGTGGCCAAATATCCAACTGGTTTGGATGAAAAGGAAAAAGATTTTGAAAGAACAAAATTGTGCTATCAGTAGAGCTGGAGTAGAAATAAGGATATGTTCAGAAGCTTTGGAGTAGTTGAGTCATCTATTTACAGGTTAAAAGATCTCAATAACCAGCACTCCCAAGAGCTCTTCTGCTCATAAGCCTTATACATATCTCACTCCCAAGAGCTCTTCTGCTCATGTGCCTTTTACATATTTCACTCCCAAGAGCTCTTCTGCTATTATGCTTTTTGCATATCTCACTCCCAAGAGCTTTTCTGCTCATAAATGTTACTCTAACGACCAGTTGGATATAGTTGGCCAAATACAAGTGTCTAATGAGACACAAAAGAGACTTAGAATTAGTTATGACTCACTAGATGGAGAAACATACTAATTATTCTTCTTAGATATGACGTGTTATTCTTCTTAGACATTGCATGTTTTTTCATGGGTGAAGGCAGGACTATGGCCATAAGAATATGGGACGGATCAACAAGGTTTGGTTTGGTGGGCTTCTAAATCTGCAGTCAGAGCAAGTGTTTTGTGAAGGTGGACAGTGAAAACGGCATTAAAAAAATGCAAGCATCATCCCCTTAAAGACCCGGAAAAAGATATTGCTCATCATGAAAGGTCTTTTCAATCAATGGGGCATCTTCTATGGCGTCCAAGCAAGGACCTTCATGACCTGCAACAATATTTTGGCAGAAGAAGTTTGTCAGTTGTGCCCCAGCTGAAATATTAAGTCGCTCCCAGATTCCTTTGGGAATTTAACAAATCTCCAACACATGATACATTTCTTTGGAAATTTGGCAAACCCCCAAATACATGGATTTGTCCGTCTCCTCCAATTTAGCTTCATTCCTGAATTCCTG
>ML822384.1:59272-84095 GCA_009831015.1 Picea engelmannii
CACCATCCTATATGTACAATTACAAAGGGTTCTAGATCAGGGACACTACAATCCCCTCCCCCTTATTTATGCATTGCCCTTGGTGCATCATACACACATGTACACATGAAATTCAAAAATCCTCAAAAAGATGAGGATACTCTACTCACATAGCATCCTCACGCTCCCATGTTGCATCCTCGGGACTGTACTAGGTCCATTGGACCTTTACTAGCTCCATGGCTTGATTATGGAGTTGCTTGAATTTCTTATCCAATGTGAAAACCTGTTGCACTAGAAATCCGCCTTCTCGCTCCACCTAAATCACATTCCAATCAATGACATGATTAACATCAAGTAAATACTTCTTAAGAAATGACACATGGAAAAAATTATGAAGGCTTAAGGAAATAGGAAATGCAAGCATATAAGCAACATGACCAATCCTTTCAAGGATTTCAAATGGCCCACAATAGCATGTTGCTAATTTAGAACATTTTCCCAACTTCATGGAACTACGCCTAACCTTCACTTTTAGAAATATGTGATCACCCACTTCAAATTCCCTGTGGGTTCTTCCTTTATCTGCGCAATTTTTCTGCCTTTCTTGGGCAGCCTTTAAATTTTTCCTTACCTTTACCATATGCTCCTCCATTTCCCGGAGTAAATTCGTCCCAACTACAGCGCGTTACATTGGTTTATCCCAACTTACAGGCATGTTACACTTCCTGTCATATAGTGCCTCAAATGGGCTCATCTTTAAATATGCTTGATACCCATTGTTGTAAGCAAACTCTACCAAATGAAGGTATTATTCCCATTTCAATGGCTTATCCATCACATACATCCTCAACATGTCTTCAATCACCCGATTTACCCTCTCGGTTTGACCATTTGACTCAGGATGATATGATGTGATGAAATTCAGATTTGTTCCAAATCCCTTGAATAGTCCCTTCCAAAATTTCAAAGTGAACTTGGAATCTTTGTCAAACACAATCGTCTTAGTAACACCATGCAATTTAGCAACTTCGCACAGGTCTATCTCAACAATGTCAGTTTCCTTGTACGTTGACTTTACTGGAATAAAATGGGCAACCTTAGTAAGATTTTCCACCACCGCCATAATGGAATCATGTTTCTTAGTAGTCCTAGGAAACTTAGTTATGAAGTCCATGGTCACAAATTCCCACTTCCACTCAGGAATGGGCAAAGGCTACAACAAACTAGCTGGATGTTGGTGCTCAACCTTTACCTTCTTACATTTAAGACATTTCGAAATAAAATGTGCAACTTCTTTTTTTATACCTGGACAAAAGTATTGCTTCTTGACCACGACAATGGTCTTCGAGTAACTTGGATGTCCAACATAAGAAACCTTATGCATCTCTAACAAAACCAATCTCTTCAAATCCTGATCATTCGGCACATAGACTCTACGTTTATACATGAGGATCCCATCCTCACTTAGATCATAGCCTTCCAACTTTTGTTGTGACATACCTTGATGTAAAGTCGTACTTATATCCATATAGCGCAGATTTGATTGGGCAACTTCCAAAATTCTGTCGTACAAATCTGTTTGGTGCATGCTAATGGTTGTAGCATGCATTTCATGCATCCTCCTACTAAGTGCATCAACCACCATGTTCTCTTTTCCTCTGATGTGATTTATGTAGAAGTCATACTCATTGAGGAACTCTAACCACCTTATTTGTCTCACATTCAAACTTGGATTTCCAAACAAATACTTCAGAGCACAATGGTATGTTCTCAACTCAAATCTCTTACCCATGAGATAATGCCGCCACATCTTCAAAGCATGCACTATGGCTTCCAATTCCAAATCATGCGTAGCATAGAACCTTTCATGCTCTTTCAATTTTCTTGACTCATAACACACCATATGTCCATTTTGAATCAAGACTCCACTGATTCCTTCCTTGCATGCATCCGTGCACACAATGAAGTTTGCATATGGATCCACAATCCTCAAAATTGTTGCACTTGTTAACAAATTATTCAAGTGTTGGAAACTCCTTGTGCAATCTAGAGTTCATTCAAATTGTGAACCTTTCTTCTGTAGAGATGTGATTGGATGTGAAATCTGTGAGAATCCTTCAATAAAACTTCTGTAGTACCTTTCTAGTCCCATAAAGGATACCACTTCTATGACATTTCTTGGCATTGGTCATTCCTCAATGGCTTTTATATTCGTTGGTTCCATAAATATTCCTTCTTTTGAAATAATATGACCCAAGTAGTGAATTTGTCGTTGATAAAATGAACACTTGCTCAACTTTGCATAAATTTTATGCTCCCTCAACACCTACAACACCATCCTCAAGTGATGCTCATGCTCTTCCTCAAACTTTGAGTAACTAAGAATGTCATCCAAAAATACAATGGCAAACTTATCTAAATACTCTCTGAAAACTCCATTCATCAAACACATGAAGACAATTGGTGCATTTGACAACCCAAAAAGCACCATTGTAAACTCGTAATGACCATACCTTGTTCTAAAGGCAATCTTACTGATGTCTTCCTCTTTTATCCTTACTTGGTGATACAAATATGTAAGATCTATATTCGAAAATATCCTTGCGCCTCTCAGTTGATCAAATAGGTCATCTATTCTTGGCAAAGGATACTTGTTCTTTATTGTTACTTTGTTCAACTGCTTGAAGTCAATACAAAGTCTCAACATACCATCCTTATTATTCATGAAAAAAACTGGTGCACCCCAAGGCAACACACTTGGGAGTATATTCCCCTTCTTCAAAAGCTCTTCAAGTTGCATCTGCAGCTCCTTCAATTCTGGCGTACTCATCCTGTAAGGAGTCTTGGATACATGTGCTACTCCCAGCATCAGATTTATAGAGAAGTCAATATCTCTTTTCGGAGGAAATCCCGGTATCTCTTTAAAGACATCCTCATACACCTTTCAGTAACCCGCATTCTTCCACACTTGGCATTTTATCCTTAGGTACCTCTTCCATGTGCGCTACGAATACTTGACACCCTTTTTTGTAATTTTTCTTCAACTGCAACGCTGGAATTTCGCTGATGGTCACGACTCTTGGAATTCCTTGAACTGATGTCAAGTTTCCTTTCTCATCCATGCAATTGAATTCCTTATTGTGACAATCCAAGACAACATGATGCTCATCCAACCATTCCATACCAACGAGACAATCATATGAGCCCAAAGGTATAATATTCAAATCAAATTTTGTGCATAGTCCATTCATCTCCAATGGACATGCCTTAACCATCTCATTGATTCTCCTTTTTTCTCCTATAGCTAACTACACCAACCAATATTTTCCAAGCATGCTTATCAACAAATGGAATATTTCCACCAACTTAGGGTCTAAATAATTATGACTAGCTCTTGAGTCAATTAAAATAGCAATAGGTTGGTCATTAATCTTACCCCTTCCACCTTGATCATGTGCGACTGAAACTCATCTTGCTTGTTATCCAGCGTGATGTAAATCCTTGACAGATTTCTACCCATGTCCTCCACTGTCGTAGCTTTCTATACACTTTGTGCAATCCTCGTTTTATCACCTCTTGGAGGATAATATTTGTGCATATGATTTCCACCACAAACCCAACACTACATAGGTTGTTGCTATGACTTTTGTCCCTCTGTTTCTGACATTCTAGGCTCCTAAAGAGTCGTCTTCCTTGTGCAGTATTTCTGATAAACAATGGCTTAACTCCCTTCTTCCTCTGTTCCACCTTACTTTTCATCTTGTCTTCCTCTTTCCTGACCATAAAGAAACTTAGCGCACATTATGGTCTCTTCCAATGTTTTGGGGTCATCATACTATATCTTTTCACTGATAAATGAGGTAAACCCACTCAAATATCTTTGAATCTTCACTTTTTTATCCCTGACTCAAAAAATCTTCAACATAACTCAACAGTTCTAAAAATCTTCTTTCATAGTCGTCAATCGTCATGCTCCCAAACTTGAATTCGAAGAACTCCTTCATTTTCCTATCATAGTACCGCCTAGTTAAGTACTTATTTTGGAAATACCTCTTGAATTATCTCCACGTCACTTTCTTCTCATCAATGTGCCGCACTTTCACATATTGATCCCACCACATTGATGCCTTTCCCTTTTGATGCAGGAGCATCGTAAGCAAGCCAACAAAGCAAGTGCAAAAGTGAAGGACAACTGAAAACGCACCAGCGCACATTTTGAAGGCATTTTGAATTTCAAAAGACGAAGCATTAATGTTACAACCAGAAGGATGTATTGCATTTATGTTTTGAAGATTGTAAACAAATCTTGAGCTTTTCTCTCATCTGTCGGTTATGGAGGCATTTAATTGTAATGAATGTAAAGTAGGTAGATTTTAATTTCGATTAGATAGCTTAGAGTGTAGCAAGGAAAACTCTAGAAAGCTCCCTCGCATGTATTGTATTGTAGGATTATTCTCATGATAATTGTAAGATGTAGAGAAGGGGAGAAAGAGAATAGGAGAGCATAAGAACTGATATTGTACAGTTGTCTAAATAGATAGCTATTGCTATCGAACCCATATACAGGAGCACTGGAATTAATATAAGAATGCTTTGATTCCATTTCATGGTGTGTCATGGTTACTGTTTGCATCTATTGAATGGTATGCTTATAGTTGGTTTATGTTCTCTGTTATGCATTTGTTTCAATGCTTTGTGTGTATGATTTCATGTTGAATGTATGAAGTCCGTGAGAGGAGAAGTATGAGTTTCAATTGTTTCTCTTCCCGAGAAGTCCTGCAAGGAGTGCAGTGAAAGTCTGTAAGGAGTGCATTGACGAGGTTCTGAGTTTCATCTCAGAAAATCTCAAGAGAGATACCGATGTTATCATACCAATAGAAGTGCAGGTGTATCACAGGTCCATGCAAAGCGTGCACATGCCGGTTGAAGTGTTAGACTTACCCAACCAAGGGGAGAGATTGAATAACTGCTATTGCGAGGAGTGCACAAAGTTGGAGGTGTTCAATAACCAGAGGTTGTTGTGAATGCCGCAAGGAGTGTGTGCAAGAAATCCTTAGAAGTCTTGAGTCCATAGCAGAGGTCAAGCTCAGGAAGGATAAAGACTTGGAATGAGTAGAAGGAAAGGACGAGGTCTAGAGTTGCCTCATCGAAAATTAATTCCAGGAGGAAAAGACACCAAGCTTTTGGGAAAAATTATTTGAGAAGTCTGAACAGACGGTTGAAATTCTCAGAGGAAGAATCGCTGAAGTTCCGTGGGCCATTGGATCTAGTGGATCATCGGGAAGATTAGGGGAAAGTCCTTAAGAACTCATAAGCTCAGGAGGAGTAGTGCCCGTCAGATCTGGATCGACGAGAGTCGTTGATCTTCTACTTAAGTTTCATTGTTTCAGAATTCGGGGTGTGGAGAAAGTTTGTGACTCGGAGTCAAGAGTTGTGAAGTCCCAATCCGTGAAGTCCCGATATAATCAGGATCGTCAGATCGCAGGAAGCTTAGATCCATTGATTTGTGGCGGAAGTCATTGTGATTTCGGCGATCGACGAAGGGAGTTGTCGCATTACAAATCATTGATACACAAGGTCCCGAAGCGCGTGTAAAGTAGGTCCAGGTCTGATCTGAGGGTCACATCAGGGAAGAAAAGTCAATGGAGGATTTAAGAACCCGTTATCCTTTTCGGGGTTCGGGGATCGAAGGAGCCAGAGGAAGCTCACATCAGGATCGCGAAGTCGTGAAACCCGAAATACATTTTTGGGCAAGGGTTGTGGTCATATCAGTTGGTCACGTGGGTAAGAGTTTGCGTTTAGTGCTTGTTCGCACAAACGTAACTTCAAAAAGAAGGACCTGTGGTAACACTTGTGTGTTGGAGATTCCTGCGGGGAATCAAAGAGTCAATCAGATTCAAAGGGAGATAGAGAACAATCCTTAGATCGTGAGGTCGAGCAGAACCTGTTGAGGTAGGGGTGTTGTGTCACCTTTAACTAATAGGTAGAAATTATCCCTTCTTCCTACACATAATAATTATGCAACTGGAAGTATTTATTCATACCTGGCAACCATGTCTCTGCATCTTCATCCTTCTTGTGCTCACTTTCAAAGGTAGGAGGCTTAATCTTATTCATTTCCCCTTGTAACTCGTCCACCCCAGTCCTTCTCTTACGCTTTTTGACAAAAGATGGACTTGAGCTATTGTGCATATTCTTGAAAGAATGCTTACCAACACCTCTTTCTTCTCTTCTTTTCTCATCATGAGACCTGTGAATTTTTATCTAATTGTCTCTATCTCCTTATCCATCTTCTTTTCTATTATGTGCAGAATTTGCATCAATTTGACATTGAAGTCATCTTGTCGCACCTTGGCTCTCATAAGTCTTTCATTTTCAACCTTATAGTTATGTACTTCTTTCGGCAATACTTTTACAGTTTCAACTAAATTCTTGCGCTCCTCCTTGGATTATGTACCATCAACACCAAAACCGACATATAGATCTCCAAATTCATCATCAAGACTATAATTCCTCTGCGCATATTCCATGCTTTTAACTTTTCGCACTGACTTTGTCCTGCTCTAGTCACTGATAATTCTGCAAAATGTGCAGACAATTAAGATTTGTTAGGTGATTTCATGCAACAATTACATGGAAACTTCACATAATTTTGTCAGAGTCCTTTCTCTTGGATTTCTTGGATGATTTTAACACGCCAAATTCCAGTGTGTACACCTGCACATCACAACTCTATACCGTGCACCAATGGTTTTTCATGCAACTAAACTCTGTACTCTATGGTACCAATTCTTAGTGCACAAATCTCTTCATGCTAGTATCTAGCCCCATACAAGTCTAGTGTTGAACCAATGGCTATGATACCACTTTGTAACGTACCCAGTCTCTTGTTGACCTCGTTACCACCTTACACATACTCAAAATCCACCAAACCACAAAAAACCCAACATACTACTGTGTCATGCTACTCTGAAAATTCACTGCACATATTCTACTCTAACACAAGTCCGTGCAGTTTCACTTGAAGTAACGCGCTCATCCCAAGCTTGAGTCGTGTTGCGCAATTTATAACAGTGGAAGCAACATTTTATTTTAAGTACAACCTTAAGCAACATAATTAAATCAAACAACTACACACACCAACATACTCATCATACAACATAACTGCATGCACATCCATTTAGGCGTCATGCTCCACTTCAGATTTCATGATGTTATTCCTTAAATGCACACACAAATTCTAGCCTCTGGGTGCACATAGGCTACAATCCTGCGCACCAGCCATGAAAACCTCTCCTTGATGACTCATTCTCAAAATCACGAGGTTAAACTTAACATGCAGGGTTACCATCAACTGACATACTCATGCACAACTACAATTAAGGGTGAAAACACCATACTTATATGCACAAACAACATTAAACCAAATAACAAAAAATACTCATATGCAACACACATGCAAGAATTAACCCATGTCAAGTATAGTAAAATATGTACACAGTAAGAAAGACAAGTACATGGAGAACCCTTATATTTTAAGAAAGTCACCAACTGTGGCCTTGACTTAGTCGTTCCTCCCAACCATAGACGTTGTTGCTCATAAAATTTCAGCAACAGGTCACCCCCGCGCTGGGGCTCAAATCCACCAAGGAAAAAGGTTCCTAGCGACAAGCTATGGTATGAAACTCAACATAATTTCCCATTCCTAAGTGCCCACTATTGCAACTAGCCCATAGTCTCTCCTTCTCCATGCACCTATCACACCCAAGGAAGTGTACCCCTTCTCTGCTTCATATTCCTTCAACTGCCCCACTTCCCTTCCAAGGGTTACCAACAACATGCCAGACAAGAAGTCTTCAAGCCTTGTAACTATTGCTCAGTGCACTAGGGGACAAATATCAACAATACTCTCACCCAAAGAGTATGCTCCTAGGTCTGACAACCTCTTCACAATAGCCAATCTCTCACCCAGAGTGACTACTCACGGTCTATCCACCTGTGTCTTCGACAATAACTTAGATTACAACACCACAACTCCCTTCAATATTCTCACTACAGATAAGGTAATAATCATATTTTCCATACAGTCTGACCCCCTTTTGCTGACGAGAGCCTACAACATGAATAATAGAAAAAAAATTCCCCCATCTCTTTTTTGTCTGATTCAGTCAGTGCGCGACGATGTAATATTATATTAATAAACATAATTATATTTACATGGATAGGCGCACTGACCTATTTGCATCCAATCTCACCAGCTTCATAATCACATAGGCTCTTCGACCTCAACACACACACACACACACACACACACACACACACACACACACACACACACACACACACACACACACACACAACTCAGTACTGCACACTTCCAGGTTATTACCACGCATTACCCAAATGCGTGCAACATGTTGTCATGTACGCACTTACCCAGGTGTGCGCAACACCAAAACCATGTGTCCTTGGCTCACCAGCCTAAATGTTCATTTCATTTACACTTGGTACCAATCGTCTCACCAACCTATATGTACAATTACAAAGGGTTCTGGATCAGGGACATTACATCACAATATTCATCCTCTTTTGATCGTTGATGCCAATGATAACTAGATTTTATTGTTGTACATATGAGATTCATATCTTCCTCTGGTGATGGTAGACTACTTGTTGTAGGGAGAACAAACAATAATCATTGCATAAATTATTGTCTATTTATACACAATTTTTCATTCATCTTTTCTAATTAACATTGATTGTGATATCCCCCGGATGGGGTGATAGGGATGTGCCAGGAGGACACGAGAGCCCCTTTGAAAGAAGGATCGAGAGACTATGTGTCCAACACAACATTAACCCACCATGTTTGGTCGTATTACCAAGAAGATGGGAGTTAATTCAAGTTTGTGTGGCAATATATGTTGGATATGGGGTTGTTCGACCGTATCGATCCTCCTATACCTTCGTGCGGATATGGAAATAACTAGCACTTACTCTAGCCCATGGAGCAACCTATTTATCATGCAACTTGATTTTGGTAAATGATATTGTTGTCTAGTAGGAATTATGATTCACACATGGATGAAGATCCTGACTCTATTTTATAGTGGGATTGCAGAGAACACAAAGGCTTCTCTAGGAAACGACTTGACTTTGCTTATCCATCCTTGTTCGACCATTCTCCCTCCTTCATTCGCTCTTGTGTTTGTGCTCCAACCAGTGACCATGCCACCCACCCGTGGCTACTCCAGAGGATACCGTTAAGGACAATGATGCCTCCTGAACCCTTGTCGTCTAGTAATATCAGTGTGAATCTCCCTGTCCTAAGGGTGATGCATTCCACCCTGGCGACTGCCTGTGAATTCAAAGAGGAAATCCATCCCTGCATTAAAGAGGAATTAGACACAGTTGAAATTGTTGTCCACTAGGAACATTCTACCATCCATGACTAAGAAGTGGATGCTGATATTGGTAGTTGGGTTCCTAATGTGAGTAGCTCTCGAGCGAGAGACACTAAATATTTCAAAATGGTTGATCTTTATTGACATATAAAGACCTTCCTAGGAAAAATTCTCTTGAATAGTGAAGATGAGTGCGATGAAATACAAGGGAAACTGAAGGAGGTGCTTCACCAACTTAGGGACATTCGTGCTTTCTTGGATGCCTAGGACCATCATGGAGAATCCCAACAGGGCATTGCTTCTCAGATGTCAAACTGAGAACTCCAAGAGGGTGCAAGTGGCCTCTCTCCCATTTAGTCTGTTTGCATGATTTGTATTTTGAGTCTCTTAGGAAGTTTTTTCTACACCCTAGGGAATGAGTATATCAATATAGATAACCCTTTGGTTTACTTTTATAGATATGCAAGTTTGTTTTTACTTAAGAACATAGAACAAAATATTTGGAAAAAAAGTTTACTACATTGGTGTTGCTCTAGTTTCCCAAGTGGTAGGCCAACAACTCAATAGTTTTTGTATATATGTATTCACTCTGATAAATAGAATAGTTTGAATTGGTTTGATGACCAAAAAAAAAACATTAATTGTGCTATATCTACATTGATTGCATATTGTTGCCTAATGTAAATTCAAATTCAAATGAAATTCACTTGATCCAAAATTAAAATGAAAATATTATTACAAAATGTTGTGAACTATAGATTAAATGGGAGCCTCCATTTAATCATAATATATTATCTAACAAGGCATAATGTCAACACTGTAAAAATCATGAAAACCTAGACCCTAACATGTCACATAACTTGAATCACAATTCTTGAGCTCTAGACGCATAACATGATGCAAAAGGACACATAAAACGACATCAATTAATACACGAGAAGAAACAAAATGGGCGTAAAAAGATGGGAAAAAAGGACACAATAGGAATACAAAATAGGATGCTAAAAGTAATGCAAAAGATATGCAAATAAGGATGCAAAAAACCTAAAGAAAGATGTTAAAAATGTGAAAAAATGACACAGTGAGACGCAAAAATAGATGTAGAAAGGAAGTAAAAATAAGATAGGTGGAGGAACAAAATAAAAAAGGATGCATGATTGTGCCAGAAAAGGACACCATTGTGTCATAAGTAGACAAAAAAAGGATATAAAATAGATGCAGAAAAAGACACTAACCTTTAGGTGCTTAAAAAATAATAATAAATGAAAGAAAGAAAAAATAAAGGAAAATGATGAATTAAAGGTCACAAAATTTGTGTATTTATTATGTAGTTGTAGTGTTAGCACTAGAAGTCACCTCTAGATTGCATTGGAGGTAAGCCCAGTACCCATCATAGTTTTATGTCACAAGCTTTTTTTAAAGAGGTCAAATGGGTGCAGACTCAAGATGATGTCGTTTTAACTCAGAAAACTGGACTGGTATGCACATGTAGGTGAGGTCTTAATTAACTTCAATCAGTAAGTTGGAGTAAGGGTGAATAGAGGGAAGAATTTGGTGAGGAGAGTGTAGAGGTATGTTGTAGACATCAGGTCTTCCAACAACCTAAGGAGGAAAAACTTCAAATACAATATCCTCTTGGATTCAAAACTTTAGGAAACCGAAGAATGTAAATAACAACACTGCAATCAAACATACATTACAATACAGTCAAAACAATCCATGTGAATCCTTCAATCATGGACACTTCAGTATTAGAGGCAAATATGATGAAAAAGAAGATGACTGTCATTAAACAAGAAGTCTTAGATCAAAAAACATAACCAGAGAACCAAAGTTCTTTATCAAACGTTTACAATAAGGGAACACTGCTCAACCATCGACCTTAACAAAATATAAAAACTGCCTATATATACTAAAAATGATGCAACCACCAGGAATGTGATCGGACCCCTGGCATTCAAATTTTTCAGTTGGTGCCTGCTCTGTCAAACTGTGCAGTCCTTCTCATGTCAGATGTGAGCCAGGCGTAGTTATGTGATTTACAGGAAAATCTGTCCATAATGGAAGCTTTGGATTGACAATCTGCCTTTACGGTCACTCTCTACATGTTTTCCATTTATGGGGTGAGACGAGGTCTCAAATGCCACCCCCATATTCAATAGCTACCTTCATCAGGATCAGGATGAGGCCTGACACCCATGAATGCTCAGACGAAGCCCACGACTTTTGAGAGTCAATCTCGATGTCTCGAGGCCATGTTGATCTTTTTATGTGACCAATATGGGTGCTTTCAACCTTTGGTGCAGCTCCTTTTCATTGCTCCATCCTGCATGCGACCTCAGGTCATAACTTGGTGCTTACCACAAAGGCGCTTTGCAACCTCGCGTTTCGGGTGCTTTGATGCGAGCCTCTTCTGATTTCCAATTTTTTGAACTTTGCCAGTGTCAGATCAACGACCCACGACCTTTTGCAATCTGATGGTCCAAATCTCCTCTTCGCAAATTGGGACTTCACGATCTTTTCCTAACAACTTTAACAACGCTTCGAATTCTCGATCCCCGCGATTATTTTCCATCATTGATCTCTCCCAATGAGATCTACGACCCAGATCAAAAATTTTCTCAACCTTTGATCTCAAGATTTACCCTCTATGCTAAAATTCGAGCAACTTTTGGATTCCAAACACCTGCGAACCATCGATATGAACTTCATAGGGGAATTTTGCCATTGAAAATGGAGCCCGTCTGTTGTATTTTAAGCCCAAAATGAGCTTCTGTGCATGTTGTGCTCGGACACTTCCTGTGCATACCACGAACTCGGATGACCTGCTGCCCTTGAAAACTATATTTGATAACATTTGGATCCACATGAGATGGCATGATCCATGCGAGCTGCCAAGAATGCACAGTTCCAACACCTTAGCTGTTGGGTTATGGAGTCAATCTCAAAACATTTCGTCGAAGGCCGACATGTACACTATTCTACTTAAAAAAAGGAAAACAAACACACATACTCCAGAAAGAGCTTATT
The DNA here is from genome assembly GCA_009831015.1 of Picea engelmannii. NCBI lineage: Eukaryota > Viridiplantae > Streptophyta > Pinopsida > Pinales > Pinaceae > Picea > Picea engelmannii. Next base: position 71,689 of record ML822384.1, read on the forward strand.
TATGTACAGTCCTAGGCTAACTGATTTTTACAAAGCGTTAGGTGAAAGAAAACTTCCACCATAACCACTCAGTCTGTTCGGTAATATAATTCTTCTCTTTACTGAAAATAATCCATAAAAGGTGAGGGAAGTATGATAGCATAAAGAAAACATGTATTGGAACACTGGAAATACCTCCGAATGATGATAATATGAAAAATTTTGCAGGCTCCAATGCTTTTGGAAAACATAGTTCCATATATAACCCCATAGGGTCACAAAATTTATAATCAAGAAAGCTTGACTGGTAAGAAATTACCTCCTACTCTTCATGATTACTCACCCGTTGTTCGATGTTCTCAGAGTGTATAGGTGGGTAGAGGACTGATGTGGGTCGGCTGATCCCAGGTGATACTTTCTCATCTACTAGTTCAAGAAAGGATATAAACTGCATCTTTAGATCCTCCATTTCTCCTTTGTCTGCTCCGATAACATCCGTTGGCTGAGAGCAAGAAATCTCTTCATGTATATCCATGGATGGATATTTCTCTCTATCATGATGTTCAATGTCTTTTACAGGCCGAAGATGGTTGATTTCCACAAAATGATCTTCCTTAATGTATAAAGGAAAAGGCTCTATAGTATGGTCTTGGAAATCCTTCATATCCACATCGGAATCAGATTCATAGCTGTCATACTCAGGCTGGTTTCTCCCCAACTCAACAAAATGTGGTGTGGAGATATGTTGCTCTTCATCTGAATACACGACTATGTCTTCATTTAAATCTGAGACAACAGGTGCATCAGGGGAAAAATATGCTACCTCTATGGCTATGCAATCCTCAACCTCACCATCATGAGCAGGGCTGCCAAGAACATCTGCTCCTAAGACTGGAAAATCCTCAGCGCTTTCTTTGAAAGAGAAGCGAACACGATCTACCTTCAATTTATCTAACCTTGCAGAAAGTGATCTCACCAGCCACATCAACTCAGCCTGGGAATCTTCTTCCTCCTCACAGTCTTCATCCTCACATCTTCCATCCTCAGAGCTTTCATCCAGAACAGTCACACCTTGAACACAGTATTTATATTCTTCATAACAATTATGACAGAACTCACAGAGATGCTCTGCAGGGTTGTCCTCTTTACGCTCTCTAAATATGGGAAAAAAATCACCACTTTCATCCATAGTAGGAACAACATTTGGAAAACCAGGAACAAAGGAGAAATTAAAAGGAGCAAACCTCTGAGCCAAGATTCTTTCCATTTCGAACTGGTGGAGTCGCCAGTCGATTCTTTAATCATGGAGTCTCCAGGTGAATTATATGTAGTCCGAATGTGTATGTTCTTTGTTCACAATCAAAGACCATATCTGATCGTTGTCAATCTCCCAGGGAAATTTCAAGCTGAGAAAGCAGCTGCTAAAATCCTTCTCGAGAAAAATTCTCTGGGTCAGCTTCGGGTGTGCCAGAGGCAGACACAAATGAAAATAGTGGAGTCGACACAGTGGAGTCACCAAGTGCAAGCGCAATCTTCAATGGTTCTGATATTTGATGCACCTTCAGAATCAGAAGCTCTTTGTCGTTCTATCCCAGGGAAATGTCTTCAATTCGTTCCCCGACAATGATGCCAGAAAGGTTACCACTAGAAGTCACCTCCAGATTGCGTTGGAGGTAAGCCCAATACCCATCAGAGTTTTATGTCACAGGTTGGTTTTAAAGAGGTCAAATGGGTGCAGACTCAAGATGATGTCGTTTTAACTCATAAAAATGGACTGGTATGCACATGAAGGTGAGGTGTTAATTAAATTCAGTCAATAAGTTGGAGTAAAGGTGAATAGAGGGAAGAATTTGGTGAGGAGAGTGTAGAGGTCTGTCATAGACATCAGGTCTTCTAGTAGCATAAGGAGGAAAAGCTTTAAAAACAAGATCCTCTTGGATTCAAAACTTCAGGAAACTGGAGAACGTAAATAACAACACTGCAATCAAACATACATTACAATACAATCAAAACAATCCATGTGAATCCTTAAATCATGGACACTTCAGTATCATAGGCAAATATGATGAAAAAGAAGCTGACTTTCATTAAACAAGAAGTCTCAGATCAAAATACATAACCAGAGAACTAGAGTTCTTCATCAAAAGTTTACAATACGGGAGCACTGCTCAACCATCGACCTTAACAAAATATCAAAACTACCTATATATACTAAAAATGTTGCAACCACTAGGAATGTGATCGGACCCCTGGCATTCAATTTTTTCAGTCAGTACTTGCTCTGTCACACTGTGCAGGCCTTCTCATGTCAGATGCGATCCAGGCGTAGTTATGTGCTTTACAGGAAAATTTGTCCATAATGGAAGCTTCAGATTGACAGTCTGCCTTTACAGCCACTCTCTTCATGTTTTCCATTTATGGGGTGAGATGAGGTCTCAACTATATCCCCCATATTCAATATCTACCTTCATCGAGATCAAGATGAGGCCTGACACCCATGAATTCTCAGACGGTGCCCATGAATTATGAGAGTCAATCTTGACGTATCCAGGCCATGCTGATCTTTTTCTGTGACCAATATGAGCGCTTTCGATCTTTGGTGCAACTCCTTTTCATTGCTCCATCCTGCATGTGACCTCGGGTCATAACTTGGCACTTACCCCAAAGGCGTTTCGTGACCTCGCGTTTTGGGTGCTTTGATGCAAGCCTCTTCTTATTCCCGATTCTCTGAAATTTTCCAACGTTAGATCAATGGCCCACGACCTTCTACAATCTGACGGTCCAGATATCCTCTTCGCGAATCGAGACTTCATGATCTTTGCCAAACAACTTTAACAATGCTTCAAATTCCCAATCCTTGCGATTATTTTCCATCATTGATCTCTCCCAATGGGATCTATGGCCCAGACCAAAAATTTTCTCGACCTTTGATCTCGGGCTTTACCCCTGACGCTAAACTTTGAGCAACTTTTGGATTCCGAACACCTATGAATCACTGATCTGAACTTCAAAGGGGACTTTCGTCGTTGAAAACTAATCCCGTCAATTGTATTTTAAACTTGAAATGAGATGCTCTGCATGTTGCGCTCAGACGCTTCCTGTGTAGACCACAAACTCAGATGACCTGCTTCCCTTGAAAACTATATGTGATAACATGTATTTTTCTTCATTTAATAATAATTCATTACTCAATCAAATTTTCAAAAGAAAATATAGATGGAAACATAAATAGTTTCACTATTTTCATAACAATAACAACAATCAACAATCAATAGAATGTGAGAAATATCAAAGCAATATTTCCCTACATTTTATGAGTAAATTAATGGGAAATATTGATAGTTGCAAATAATATGGGTTTTCCTCCATCCATGCAACCATTTCCCTTATAATTCTTCATGGCATGTTGGTGCCTTTTTATGATCCTCCCTCCACACTTCTTGCATGGACATCAAATTTTATGATCGCTATAATGTCCCTAGTTTTGACCCTTAGATTATATTGGATTGAATTATGTGCCAAATGTAAGTAAGTGAAAACAATGATCAAAGTCAAGTTATAAAAATGACCTCACATATAAACGTTGTAAATATCTTGTATGAATTCCTAGTGTGTAGCTTAAGGCCAAGGTTCAACTAGTGAATATCTACGATTGTATTTTTGATAAACATGCTTTTGATATACCATGAGATAGGGTTTCCATGGTATTATCAAGAAATGTAAATATTATTTTGAAAATTGTTGTAAAGGTCCAATGCTCACTACGCAAGAGCATAAGAGGGGCTTTGAGTCCACTATAGGAGAAGAGGAAAGAGGGTCAAAAGGGATGACAAGTAATCCTAATATTCCTAAGTTGAGAAAACCTTTATTTTTTCTCCATTTCCCTTATTAAAAGACCCGATCACCAATCAATGAATGCAAGTGGTGGTTGGTGGGGAATTCCTCATTCCTTAGTTATGAGAGTGTGGGGGTTGAGTACAATTCAAGAGGAGTGTAAGGGAATACCTCTCCTTAGGAATTCAAACCTTGTAGATATTTGAGCTATCCATCTTCACATGCCCTCTCCCTTGATGCAATTCAAATTGACCATTTTTATTAGTGAATGATATGTAATCTAGGCTATTCTATTCGTTTCTATGCACTCCCATGCTAGGCTAAGATTGGAATTTGAATTTTAAGTGACGAAGAGTAAACTGAGGAAGAGAAGGTTGTGACCCTGAGAAAATATATGGAAGGACGCAAAGGATCATAGGGGCTATATTGATAGGAATCCATACTCATTTTCCCTAAATATTGTTGCTCAATGTGTGCTCAAGAGCCAAGATACAACTATGCTAAGATGATCCTAAGGTAGAGAAAATGTTGGACTCCTTTTGTGCAAATTGAAAGAGTAATTGAGGGAAGACTATTCTTGAGACATTGTTGAGAAAATAAGGGAAATATATTCCTTGTGTTGTGTGGGGTAGTGAAGGGAGTGTCATGGCTAGGCTGGCTAGAGTGTTGCTTGGATCGTTCTAGGGTAAATAGTTTGGTTGGACTTGAGAGTAATTGGTTGGGTGAGTGACCCGAGTGCCCTGGACCAATTTCCTTCACCTTAATGGCCTCATAACTTGGTTTGGGGGTGGCATCCATAGAGGATTTCATATTATTAGGTGGAAAATTACTTGCTAGCAACTAGTTTCCTTGGACTAGCTTGTTTAGAGATAGCTAGTGTTTCATCTATGAGATTGAATTCATGTTTATAATTATGCTAACAAGCTAGTGTACTGATTATGTGTGAATCTAGTAAAGGAATTCATGGTTGAATGTACAATGATTTCATGCATAACCTAGTTGTGTTAATTAGATGCAAGCCTATGTGGAATTCAATATGCCTTAGAGTTTTATTTGGCTTGAATTCATGCTATGCATATGAAGTGATGTGATACATTCAAGTTTTATGTATGCTTGATGGTTGCATTGATAGGTTGTGGGTATTTATGGTTCAAACTGTCTAAGTGTATTTGTGTTTGAATTTATGTTATACCCTTTGGAATTGTGTGATGCATTTGAAGCTAGATAGTTTGGGCCAAATCCAATTCAAATTGTTTGTGCATATTGGTGTGGTCATAGAATAAACACCAATATGAATAAGATCCTTTGAAAATGATTATAAACCTTCCAAGTTCGAATTTCATTTGGAGCCTATGAGTTTTTTGTTTGAGTACAAGGCCTTTGTCGATGTTCAAAGTATTTCTTCAAATGGGACTATAAGTCCTTTGCCTTAGATTGGAAGTATTTCTTCGAAGGGGCCAGAAAGCCCTTTTTATGGAAATTCAAAGTAACACCTTTGAATAAGGCCAATGGCCTTTGTATTATTGTTTCAAAATGGGGTGGCATCTTTCAATGAGGCCCGATGGAATATTAGAGCATTTCAAAAGATAGTCTTTTTGAATGCAACCAATAGCCTATGGGAGCCTTTGAAAGGTGTTGATCTAAAAGATTGTACGTTATTAAGGTAAACCTCACAAGGATATGAATCCACCTGTGTTTTTAGAGAGGATGTACTCCTCAGTGGGTCTTTATCTCCATTGTCGTCTGACCCTCCAACTGATTTTTTTCTGGTCTCCATTCCACTGGTTTTATTCTTCGTTCTCGACGGAGTGCTTCTTTGGGATGTTGTTGGTGAATTAGGGTTTTGATTTTTCACTTCCCCGTCGTGTTGTCTATGTCCTTCATTGGTGTTGTTTGTTTCTCCCATTCCATTTGAAACTTGATAGTTTTCCATTTCATGGAGATCTAAATTATCTCTGCCACCCTCCTGAAACTATTTAATTTTAGTGAAATGTGAAGATTACCCTACTAATTCCATATGTGCAACAAATGTTTGTCTAGGTCAAAAACCTCAAAAAATTTAGGTTCCTTCAAGCCCAACTGTTCATGATGTCCCGCCAATTCATCAAGGTGGGTTATATGCATCATAGTAAATTTCCCAATTTTCCATGGTAGGGGTATGAATTGTTTTTTCCTCTTATCATGGAAGAAGTGGGACCAAGTATTGTATTGTCTGCAAATTTCTTCGACAAAGAGTTTATCTTATATGTAGAATGGTGAAAGGAAAGGCTTCTCCTCACTACCAAATAATATGATAACAATAAATTCCTCAGGCATTTCATAAGCTCCTTTCCTAAAGAAAAAAGTAGTTGCTTCTAGGGATAGTTTTGAAGTACTATGACCAAAAATCAATTTTTTAAATTTTGAAATGAAGTTGTCATGAACTGAGTAAAAAATGTATTGAGATTTATGCATGTACATGACTAAGTACCATGCATTAACAAGATCCAACTTAAAATCAATATGTTTTTCCCTTGGCAAGTCTTCAAGCACATGGCCATAAGTGATGGTGAAAATGAGGTAACAAGTCATATACAACTTTCAAGTCTTTTTGAGGTTATTCAATTGGAAATAAACTTCATTTGAGATAAGATAACCCCAATCAATAATGGATTTTTCATGCAAAGCATAGTGTAGAGAATATATAACATTTCTTGATATAAACACAATATATTCCAGACCGATAATGTGAGTGAACAACCATGCAAATTCTATGTACATGTATTTTAATGAAGTTACCTCAATCCTAGAAGTACCGAGGTTACTGGTTGGGTCCTCCAAGTAATTTATTAGAAACCTATTTCCTCCTTTATGTTGCTTCAAAAATTCATCGACCTCTTCCTTTTTTAATTGCATGGTAGGTGTAGGGAGTCACAACATTTTGGAGAATGTTGAAGGAGATAGAGAGATGTGTTGATGACCTTGCAATTGAATTATTGTATGTTCAAAGATGAAGTTGTTTGTGCACCATTGAACAATCTCTTTGAAGTTTTTCACTTCTGAAACACAACCTGCTAATGCTATTCCTGAGGTCCAGATTATGTTCATTTTATTCTCTTCTAGAGAAAGAGATTTGTAGTAACTGTATTCCCCAGACCACTAAAACTCTTGATTCTCACACTCCAATGTGTTCAATGTATCTCCACAATACATTTACTTTTTCTTACTTGACATTCTTTTCTTCTTTTGACAAAAAGGTGGCACTATTGTCATTACTTACAAATTGGAATATTTTATTTTATTTTATTTCACCATGTATTGTCTTGATAACTCAATCAATCATAAATCTTGTTTTTAATATTGTCGTCTTACATGAGATTGATATTTATTATGAGCTTTAACTGATGTGTCATGAATTTAATAATGGTATTATGCTTATACAAGTGGCAGTTGATGTGGTGGGGATAATAAATGTGATGGGAAGTGATGATGTGATGTCATGGTGGGTGGAAAATGTTAATTATGAAAGTGAAAAATGAGGAATGGGAAGTGTAAAATGTATAATATGGAAATGCAGACTTGCGAACCTGTGGACCTGCGAATGCGAATATGTGGAAGGGTAAGGAGGTCTACATTGATATTGAAAATGTGACTAAGTATTGAAAAATGTGTTTTTTCTTATCGAAAATGTGTGTTTTGGAGAATGTGGACATACGAACTTGAGACTTTTGCTACCACCGCTCTACATTGTTTGAAAAATGGTTGTGTTGGAAAATTTTTGATAGGAGATAAAATAAAACAAAGGTACATAGACAAGAATAAATGATAAGGAAAATCCTATGGGTGGTTAGATGAAAACACCAAGTTGATTAAGAATATGGATCAACATCTAGATCCAACTGTGGGTTGCTGAGAATCCATAATCATTTTCTATTGGGCCAAATGGAGTCACAGAAAATAAGAAAAACAAACCTAAAAATATGTACAAGGAGTCCCAAGAAAGACCATGTACAATTTTTTTTTACTAAGGAGGAGTCAACAAAAAAAATGCTTCAGATGTTTCCCATTGACAGACAACGACTTACTTATTCCCTTCATGTCTTTGAGCAAGTATGAATCATAAACTATTTCTTTTTCAATTTGATATGGACCAATCCAAAGAGCTTCAAATTTTGTATGGAATGATGGTTTTTCTTTTGCTTCGTTCCACAACAAAACCAATTGGTCCTTCTGAAAATCCTTTGAAGTTGTGCTTTTATCAAAATATTTCTTCACCACTTCTTGCCTTTTATTTATTGTCAATATTGCTTGTTCTCTCTATTCTTCCAGTTGCAAGAGCTCATTATATCTTCTATGTATCAATGATTGTCCTTCCTTCTCTTCACCATCTAAAATTATTTTCAAGGCATTCAATTCAACATGTAAATGTAATATTGCTTCCCTTCCATATACCAAAGTATACGGAGAATGCCTTGTACTATCCTTTGGAGTTAAATGGATTTCCTAGAGTGCATCTATTAAATTGTTATGCCAATTCTTGTGATTAGCTTCAATAGTTTTCTTGATGATTTGAATCAATGTCTTGTTTTTTGACTCTTCTAATCTGTGTCCCCGAGGGTAATAATTGGATGATTGTCCAATGATTATTCCATATTCACCACATAATTTTGTGAATTTTGATCTAATAAAAATTGACCCATTGTCTGATATAAATTTTTCTGGGACACCAAACCTGGACAAAACATTTTCTTTCAAGAAATGAATTAATTGTTCTGAATATGTATTTTTTAGAGATACAACTTCTTGCCATTTTGTGAAATAGTCAGTTGTTGTGATAATATATGAATGGACTTTGCTAGATTTAGGATTTATCAGACCAATCACATCTAAACCCCATTGGGAAAATGGTTTCTCCACCATGGCAGTCTATAGTGACATTGCAACTCTTTTCATTTTTCCAGAGAACGTCTGACATGGGATGCATTTTCGAACAAATTCATAAGAATCTTTGAACATAGTTGATCAATAAAAACGAGCTCGAATGATTTTGTGTGTTGTTAAAATTGTTGAGAAATGCCCTACACAAACTTCGTTGTGAAATTCTTGAATCACTTCTTTAGATTTTGAATTATCCAAAAATCTTAGCAATACACCATCAAAATTTAATCTGAATAATACTACGGATACTAGAACATAATGATTTGTTTTCATTTTCAAGGTTCTTCTTTCTTTTGAGGACATTTTGAGGGGACACTAACTAGATTTTAAATAAAATATTATGTTTTTATACCATTCAAAATTATCCAAACGTGTTCTTTGGACTATAACACCAAGCCCATTGGGGGGAGGAATGCTTAAAGCTTCAATCCCTGTCATGAATTTACACAAACCATGTCTTTTGACAACTTTTAAAGGTTTGATTTCTAAGTCATATTCTTGAAGTTTGGCCATCTAGTTTGCCTGTCTTCTTTCTATGAGTTGTTGATTCAAAAGCATTTTGACTAGCGAATGAGGAACATAAGCAATAACATGAGTTGATAGAATATATGTCCTGAAATGAGCAATCACTTTGACTAGAGACAATGCTTGTTTTTCAATGATTGAATAATTCAATTCATAATCGTGAAGTGTTTTTCTCATGAAAGCAATTGGGAGTTCTTCTTGTTTCTGATTTTTCTGAGTAAGTATAGAAGAAATGGTTTCATCTGAGGCAAAACAATACAATAGAAACTGTAAAAACCCTAAGAAATTAATTAATTGTCCTGAATTAATAGTTGTGTAATGTGTATTAGTTAATTAATTAATTAATTAATTGTCCTGAATTAATAGTTGTTAAATGGATATTAGTTAATTAATTAATTAATTAATTAACTGATTAAATATTTGGTTAATGAATTTGAGTTTAATAAATTTTAAATTATTAAATGAAAACTTAATGTATCGAATGAGGGAACCCTTTGAGAGAAAGGGGATAAGGTGGTTGGCATTGAATGCAGGGATAAGGTGGGTGAGTCTTAATCAAAGAGAGAAGGTAGTGAATGAGGGAGGGGGAAAGGAGCATAAGAGGGGAAAAATACATTCGAGAAGGGGGACTTTTTTGGGACTTTTGGCAGGGAGCATAATTTTCATATTAGGAGACTGTGTTGGAGCATTTGTTTTGGGGGAGATTGGAAGACTGTATTACTGGTTTTTGGTTGGAGAAGCTTGTTGTAGGACTGTTACAAGGGGGCACCTGTTTCTGGGAGTTTTGGGCTCGGAGGCCAGGAATCCTTACGGAATCCTGGAGCTAGGGAGCCAGAGAGGCACTGTTCCTAGCTGGCTGGGAGGTTAGACGGTTTTGGGCAGAACATTAGGCAGAGTTGGAGGACAACAGTAGCATCAGTTAGAGGTATGTATTTTCAATATTCTGTTGTGTTATGTAATTTATTATGACCTGCTCATAAATTTTAAATATGTTGGTTATGAATGGTTATATGCTGGTTATGAAATTGTAAAGATGTTAGGATAACATTTCTCTAATTAAATTTATGTTTTATAAGGCTCTGTTGGAAGAGACCTTACACATGGTATCAGAGCCCGGTTTCGAAACTGAAACCTGGGCTTGACCACCCAAAGCACCGGGATTTTGTCTTTTTCATCTGCAATCCAATTTGGGTTGTGTTACAAAACTTTTAACCACTCATAGGTTAGCTAATGATTTGCTTTATGTTTTTTTTATGGAACCTATTAATTTAATCTATATGAAGACATTCAATCTACTAAAATTGAAGATACTTGACCTATGCACATTTGCCTTAACACCAGAAAGAAAAGTAACACTGTCATCAAAGTAGCCCTAGCATCAGAGAGAATAACACCTAAATGTAACTCTTTCATGTAATTTCTTGGAAATGTGGGTCTGTGCTATGTTACCAGAAATGGTGTTGTGGACTACTTTATCCAATGAACGGAAATGGTACAGAAAGGTTGTTTCTGGGGAACTTCTCTACACAGGATAGCAATTGATAAAAAATAAAAAAATAGCCATGTATTATTTAAACAAAAAAAAGGACATCTACGCATTAAGAAATGAATGTGATATAATTTATAACACCAAAATCTACAACCTTTGATATGGTAGATTACTTTTCAGTATTGTATATATTTTTATTCACTAAATTAGTAAATTATTTGTTACATAAGATAATACACAGAGTGCAAGGAGAACTGCTTCTAATCCTTAAACACTCTAGCCCCCATTTCTAGTTTCACTGTTGTTTTGTTTCCCATTTCTGTAAACATGGGGTTTGTGTGAAGCAGTCCTCACATCAAAATATTGTTAAAAGAGATGAAGAATGCCTCTGACAGTGATGGCATGTTAAGCTTCAAAAAAAAAAAAAAAGTGATGCCATGTTANCTATGCAACGAAGAATAAATCCTAGGTATAAGCTCGCTAATCATAAAATTTAAAAGAGAAAAAAAAAAAATACAGGAAAATTGCCAATGGGGCATTGATTTGCTAATGCAAGGACGTAGTGTTAAGTAGCCTACCAGGGTTCTATTTCCCTATGGTAGTGGTATGCTCCACCATAGTAGCAATATTCGTCTCTATTGCACTTTGTTGTACAGATTTTGGCACTAGCACGTCAAATTTCTGGTATAGTATGTATAGGGTACAGTCAAATTTTTTTTGTATTGTATTTTTTTTTACGTATTTGATCCATCAATTCATAAACCCAAAACACAATAAAAAAAAAAAAGAACTTCAAAAAGTATTCTTCAAGCAGGAACTACTCTAAAAGTTTGGAACAAAATACATATTTTGTATATATGAGATGTATACTAACATTGCTACTGTGAGCTGAGCTACACCAACAATTAAACAACCACGCAACCATATTCTAGAATGAAGCAAGCAAACTTCAATTAAACAACCACGTAGCCATTAAGCACACAATAAACATAGAGATTACCCTCTAGAAAACCCAAAGGAAAGCTCCAACGTTGAATGGCTTGCTTAGTCTTTCTTTCTGGATAATCGCAGAATTAAAATGGTGTTTTGACTCTCTGAGCATTTCAGATAACAAGATAGAGACATCAGCTTGCTTAACATGCATACAGAGTCATGGAAAGTATTGCATCTATCACCCACTATAGAAACTTTCCCATTAGTCAATGAAGTACAGAAATGAGTAAATATTGGCCCGAAGGGCACAACATAATCACACACACAGGCCCATCCAAAAACATTAAAAAAAAGGGTGCGGGCTCATGGGTTTTGAACCCGCGACCAGTAACCAGTCAACGCCCAAATACAAGCACTAAATTCCACGAGTTAACACATATACTGAGTCCACAATTCAACATCCAAAGCCCAACGCTCATTACCAAGCCCGATGCCATTCTATGAGTCCCATTACTAAGCCACCAGGCGAGCCGACAACTCCATACCCACCGAGTGCACACAACCACCAAGGAGAGCCCACAAGGGCACGACTATGTTGCACTACGTGTCTGATAGAAAGAAAAAAATATAGTGGAGGCGAGGGAAACTGACCCCTTGACCTCCCACCAACACCAGTGACCCTGCACAATGCATCATACCAATGTGCCACACATTATTGCATCTGATAAAA
>ML822384.1:84110-95209 GCA_009831015.1 Picea engelmannii
ACGGACCAACTGACAATGCATACCAAGTCATGAGACATCCCAAACAAGGCGCAACACATACCAAGTCATGAGACAACCCAAACAAGGCACCAAGGAGAAAGACCACAAGGGGAAAGAGACCACAAAGGAGGAGTCCACGAAGGAGGAGCTCACGAAGGGGCGATACAGTGCTGAATGCATCACGTTACAGTGTTGAATGCATCATGCCTATACCTTTAGGTAGGTATGATGCTGCGTTGAAGCAATGGCAATGGCAGCCACCGCTACCAGCGCCCAAACCACGAGCCGTCAAACGCCCGACTAGGAGAAGCCATGAGAGAAGAACATGGGTGGAGCGACAAGAGTAGGGAAAACCTCGACGATTAGGGTTTGTTAGGGTTTTAGTAGTTGTTCTTTTTATTATTTAATTAAATGTTAAACATGCGGGAAAAGAGGGAGGGGCCAAGTGGACCTCATGCGAGGACCCACCGCTGCCTTGAGTTTTTATTATGAATTATTTGTTTATTTATTTATTTATTATGTTATTTATTTTATTTTTGTTTAATTACTTTAAATTTATTAAATTTATTTTAATCACTTTAAATTTATTTTGATTACTTTAAATTTGGGTTTTAATAATTCAAAACTTTTTTGTAGTTGTTTTTAAATTTTAAATTTTAGAATGATTAATTTCAATTTTAAATTTTTATTATTTTAAATAATTAATTTCAAATTTTAACTTTATTACAAAGCATTAATAATAGTGATTAATGGATTAAATGAATAGTGATTAATTAATTAATTAAAATGTGTAATTGACATAACATTACGATACTAATAAAATTATTTTTGGATTAGATTAAATTTTGTTGGAGCGGATGGGTTTTGAACCGATGACCTATCCACCGAGTATAGAGCTTTCACCAAAGACCGTACACCACTGCGCCATGATAGTAATGATAGGTTAAATGTGTTGATCACATGTGAGAGAGTCAGTAGTTTCCTTAGGCGAAAACATCAAGATTAGAGGCTTTCGACCCTGACCTAGCCACTTCCCCTAAAGAGAGTAACATTTGTTTATAGACAAGTAAAAAAAAACTTACGCCTAACCATGTTTTCTAGTTTAAGTTGCGCAAATGTGAAATGTCCTAGAATCACCTTGAAAAAATTTGGGTTGATGCAGATTCAATTATACAGGATGGTTAGGACTCAAGGAAATCGAGGCATAGGGACATCGTCGGAGGGACCGCCAATGCCGCCACCACCATCGCCTGAATTAGCTCTCATTCTACGCTCTTTGGAGGCCAAAAATGAGACTTTAAAGGGGTTTCAGCCATCAGGGATCGAAGTGGAGCCCCCACCATCTGGAATGGGTAATCCTGAAGCATTGAGGGATTCAGGGGGAGGGCCTCCACCCAAAGACATCACTAGAGAACTACAGAAGATCAAACTTCCAGAGTTTGTCGGGGGTCGTGCCAGTGAACGTGCAGAGGCATGGTTGGAAGGCATGACAAGGTGTTTCACCTTAAGAGACTATGCGTCCACATCAATGGTGAAGATAGCGATTTTTTAGTTGAGAGACAATGCCCTGAATTGGTGGGGCAACCTGGATAGGCAATTACACCTTACCCCGGACACCGTATCTTGGGAACTTTTTTAGGAGAGGTTCTGAAGGAAATATCTACTAGCTTACTATGAGGAACAACAGGTGGGAGCATTTCATGCTCTAGTACAGGGAAACATGACTGTAGAAGAATACGAGATCAGGTTTATGGAATTGGTCAAATATGTTTCATACATGGAAATGACCAACGATAGGCAGAACGCTTGGTCTATGGGTTAAACCCTAAGATAAGGGCCATGGTGCAGATGTGGAAATCGTCTTCAGTAGCAAAAGCAGTCAAAAATACATGTTATGCGAAGGAACACATGAACTTAAATGGAGGTACGAGATCGACCTTTCCGCATCGTCCTGGATTCGTGGGGAAGGCCCCTAGGACATTTTCCAGGGGAGGGAGATCAAGGCCACCTCCATATGGTAATAGAGTCGCACCAAGGATAGTCGCCACAGGTATTTCAATGGCCGCAAGTGCAGCATACTGTTCATCACCAATGACATAGGTAGGTCCACGACCATCTCAAGGAGCAGCTAGTAGGAGCAGGGGTTCCAGGGGAAGGAACTCATTTCAGATACCGTCACAGAGCAGTGCGCAGGTTCAATCTCGGGTTACATGTTGGGGATGTGGAGGACTCCATTACCAGCTTGACTGCCCAGAGTTACGATCAGGATTTGTGCATAGAGAAGGAAAGGCCCCGATGGGAAGAGCAAGTGGTAGCCACCAGATTTATGCAACAGTTAATAATCGTCAGGTAGAACATCAATCCACAGTGGTGGAATCGTCAGGTATGCTAAATCATATCAATGTTAAAATTTTATTTGATTCGGGTGCTACATATAGTTTCATTTCACCATCTGCATTAGAAAAGAGTGGGTTGGCAGACTACGAGCACGATGAATTTAAACAAGTCGAGATGGCTTCGAGGGAAAAACAAGTGGTAGGACCTAGCGTTGATAATTGTCTAGTAGACCTAGGAGTGTGTACTACCAGGTTGTAGGTATACGTCACTTCTCTAGGGGCGTATGACCTAATCATTGGAATGGATTGGTTAGAAGCTCATCGAGCTATGGTAGATTGTTTCGCAAAAAGGGTGCTTTGTGTTGACGACGAAGGAAGGCCAGTAGAGATCTAGGTTGTACGGAGAAAGGTGTCTCTACGATTTATCTCAACTATGCAGGTTAAGCGGTGCATGAGGCAAGGGTGTTGAATTTATGTAGTGGAAGTAGTGAGTGAAAGGAAAGGACCCTCCTTGGATCAGTACCCAGTATTGTCAGAGTTTAAAGATGTTTTTCTGAACGAGTTTCCAGGGTTACCTCCTGAGAGGGAGCTTGATTTCACTATTGAGCTAAAACTTGGTGAAAAACCAATTTCCAAGACTCTGTATAGGATGACAATGCCAGAACTTTGTGAGTTGCAGATGCAGTTGAAAAAGCTACTCAACTTAGGGCTAATAAGGCCTAGTGTCTCACCTTGGGGTGCACCAGTAATTTTTGTGAAGAAGAAGGATGGTTCCTTACGACTGTGTATAGATTACAGGGACTTGAACCGTGCTAAAGTGAAAAATAGGTATCCAATGCAACGAATAGATGATCTCTTTGATCAGATGAAAGGAGCATCGGTATTCTCAAAAATTGATTTGCGATCAGGGTATCACCAGTTAAGGATTAAGGAAGGTAATATTCCTAAAACTGCCTTTCGAACTTAGTTTGGGCATTATGAGTTCGTTGTAGTACCTTTTGGATTGACCAATGCACCAACAGTATTCATGAGCCTCATGAATGGTATATTCCGGAAATACCTAGACCTCTTTGTACAAGTATTTCTAGATGATATCCTCATCTATTCCAAGAATGAAAGAGAACATGAGGAAGACTTGCGAGTAGTGTTGTATTGCCTTAGAGAGAACAAATTGTATGGGAAGTTGTCGAAGTGTTCCTTCTTCCAGAAAGAAATCCACTATTTAGGTCATATCATTTCCGGTGAAGGAATCTCTGTGGACCTAGAAAAGGTAAAGGCCATTATGGAGTGGCCAATGTCGAAAAATGCTCATGAGGTAAGAAGATTCATGGGGCTAGCAGGTTATTATCGGAGATTTGTGGAAGGGTTCTCTAAAATAGAGAAACCCATCACCACTTTGCAGCACAAGGGGGTCAGGTATGAATGGACAAAAGAATGTGATAGTGCATTCATTGAGCTTAAAAGGTTACTAACTAGTGTGCCAATTCTACGAGTGCCAGATATGGAAAAGGACTTCACATTCTGCACGGATGCCTCAAAGCAAGGGTTGGGGGACTTGCTAATGTAGGATGGAGTGTAAGTTTTAAACCTACGAAGTAAAGCAATGCATATAGATTCTTAAGAAATACAGAAATTAATCAATGGTTCATACACAGAGTACACAGAGATTTTATACCGAAAACCCTCAACCGGGAAAACCTTTCTTATTTTCATTATATCAAATTTCACCATTTGCCATACAATATATACAATGTTTTTAGGTATTTCGTAGATACCAAAACCCTAATCCCTTAATCCGGGATTAATTTACAAATCTGCTAAAAATAGCAAAAACCGCCCAATTTTTTTTTTTGGGGCGTTGCCCCGGGCTATCGTTCGGTGCCGAATGCTGCATGTAACCAGGGGGGGCATACCTACCCCCCGGGACCCCCCTAGGAAAGAGCTCGGTGCACACGATAGAGCTCTAGGTGAAGGGATCGTCAGACGCAGTTGTCGTATCTGACGCACCCACAGACACACACATGCAAAGAATATAACACAAACCCAACATGGAGGAGTGATAGCTTATGTGTCAAGGAAGTTGAAGAAACACGAGAAACTTTACACCACTCATGATTTAGAGTTGGCAGCAGTAATGCTAGCTCTGAAACTTTGGAGGAACTATCTAGTAGGGTGAAACTTTGAGCTCAAAACGGACCATCAAAGTTTAAAACATCTCTTCACTCAAAGGGATCTGAATGCCAGGCAAAGGCGGTGGAGTGAGTTGATGAGTGAGTACGATTTTGGTATTTCTTACATCAAGGGAAAAGAAAATGTGGTCGTGGATGCCTTGAGTAGGAGACCACATGTCTTCTCCTTGGTACCCTTAAAAGTCAATATGAGGGAACGTGTGTTGACGCAACTTCTTGGAGACAGTTGGTATTTAAAGGTTACCTCAAACCTCCAAAGTGGGAGGCAATTAGATCCAAAGTATGAAGGATATAGTCTGGAAGCAGACGTACTATTAAGATATCGAGGAAGGATGTACATCCCAGAAGGTGGGGATATTCGAACCATCATATTGAAGGAAGCCCATAGAGCACTTTATTGTGCACATCCGGGTGTGAAGAAAATGTACATAGACATGAGGAAGCTCTTCTTCTGGGTAGGCATGAAGCGCGATGTAGTCCATTTCGTCACCAAATGCCTAGAATGTCAACAAGTGAAAGCTGACCACTATCACCTGGCAAGTCTCCTACAACCACATAATGTTCCTATGTCCAAGTGGGAAGTCATTTCTATGGATTTTGTTGTGGGATTTCCGCTCACATCTCATAGACACAATGCCATTCTTGTAATAGTTGATAAGTTAACCAAGAGTGCTCATTTTATTCTGGTTGAAGACACTTATAATGTCACTTATGTGGCACACATGTTTGTAAGTGAGGTCATCCATTTGCATGGGATACCTAAGAAGATCATTTTAGATAGGGACTCCAGATTCACTTTTTGGTTTTGGACAAGTTTGCAGTCAACGTTGGGGAATCAGTTGAACTTAAGTACAACTTATCATCCTGAAACAAATGGGAAAACTAAGAGAGTAAATCAGGTTATGGAAGACATGCTTAGGATGTACATCATGGATAATCAAACCCATTGGGAGAAGTACCTACCTTTAGTAGAGTTCGCCTACAATAACAATTTTCATAGCTCCATCAGAATGTCACCCTATGAAGCTTTGTATGGGAGGCCATGCAGAACGTCGTTGAATTGGGAGAGGTTAGAAGACCGAGTAACAATTGGGCCATAATTGATTCAAGATATGGAGGAACAGGTGATTCAGATTAGGCAGACACTAAAGGAAGCATAGGATAGACAGAAAAGTTATGCGGATGCACATAGGACTGATCGAAGTTATAGAGTGGCAGATCAGGTTTTCATTTGTATTAGGCCTAATAAGAGTACCATTCAGTTTGGGAAGGGGAAAAAGTTGTCACCTCGATTTATAGGACCGTTCAAAATCCAAGAGAAAATTGGACCCGTTGCCTATCATCTCGTACTGCCACCCCACTTGCATAAAACTCATAATGTTTTTCATGTATCTTTTCTACAACATTATGTTGTTGATGAATCACATAAACTAAATTGGAAGGAATTGCAGGTATCGGACGTGGGAACCCTCACGGTAGAATCTTTACGCATATTGGACCGTAGAGTCCGACATCTCATGAACTGTCTAGTAGACCAAGTTAAGGTCCAATGGGACAAGTTTAGTCCAGGATCTGCTACTTGGGAAGATGCTGAGACGTTACGATGAGATTATCCCTCACTTTTTTGACCACCTCGAGAATATGTTTCTCGAAGGTTGGGTGTATGTAACGCCACCTTTTGACTTAGACAACTAGGATTACCTGAGGCCTAAACACCTTTATTTTCTATTCACAGTGAAACTATTAAATGATACACTTGAACTTTTAAGACGTATGAACCTTTATGAATGTTTAAATGTATCTGAATAATGATGGATATGATGCGATATATTGTGAGAATGTAAATTTTATGAATATTTAAATGTTATTGATGATGATGGATATGATGTGATCTACTATGTGAATGTAAATTCTATGAATGTTTAAAATGTTATTGATGATGAAGGATAGGATGTGATATACTGTGTGAATGTGAATCCTATGAAGGTTTGAATGCTATTTGAATGATGTTGGATATGATGCAATCTATTATGTAAATGATAATTTTATGAATGAGTGTTGTGTTGGCAGCCAATTCACATTTTTCCACTGTCTTATAAGCTGCCTACACCAACGTTTTACAAACCTTAATTTTTCGTTGCAATTCTCAAATAAACGACACTTTTATTCTTTGCGCAATTTGCACACTTACCTTCGTTTTTGTTTTCACGACTGTAAGCGTGAAAACTTGGTCTTTCGAAGTCGCATTAAAATCATTATTGAATTGTCATTATCATTCTTGTCGATATGCCTATTGTGCTTACATTTTACTTATCATTATGCAGTTGGAAAGACCTTTTGATCTGCACTCATTTGACATTCTTTGATTGATTATGTAATTTCGTTTAATGAGTAATTGAGGTTGTGATGCATTGGTAATTGGATTTATATGTTCTATGATTTGATCTACTTGACCATTGGTTTCATAAAAATACATAGGTGTTATGGTTAAACCCTTGATATATATAATTTAATATGACACCTAGTTCATGTTATCAAAACACATTGGCGCATTGGTCCAACACTTGGTATTGGTTCCAATTTGTATGTTTGGTTTTAAAAAAACTATGGCATAATGTTTGATTGCACGCATGGTTTATCCACTTACCAAAGGTTTTGATTGATTGAAGTGGCATAGTTATAACACATGTGCGTTGTGATTTGTATAGTTGAAAGCATCGGCGGTTGTACCTTGGTAATGACTATTCTGCATGGCCAGCAAATAGCTCCACCACCTTCGCACGATGTCATTAATGTTGCTCCTATCCCTGTTTCACCTCTGCTAGCTCGGGTAAGCCTTCGGGTGTTTTGTTCCTGTGTATGCTGCATTCAAACCCTGGCTCGTTCACCGTGTGCTCTTCCCCATGGCACCAGTGGTGCGAATTGAGCCGAATGGTAGTCAAGCCTTGCTACTGTTCGACAATGCCTGGAAAGACTTAGAGGATAGCGGTTGGCTCACCTTTGTACAACGGTTTGAGTGTTTTAATCTATTTGTTGCACAACAGTTCGCCCTGACGTTTGATGGCTGTAGGGCCAAGGTAGGCGACATTCAACTTGAGCTGAATGAAGAGTTCATTAGCTCTGCCACAGGGTTAGCGTCCATGGGCCAATGATGGTTCAAAAACTGTAAATTTGAGGAGGTGCCATGGCCTCTACTGTTCGTCTGATGAAAGATCACATCATGTGACAGAGGTATGCCGATTTCCACGCTTAAACCAAGATGGCATGATCTTTTGATGGTGGTTAAACAATTCGTGACCTGTGAGGGTCGATACGGACTGGTTTTCCTTTATCACCTTCGACTGTTAATGAATTTTATGGGGTATCCATTGAATATGCCTTTTTATTTCCAGCGAAGTCTTTATAAAATGGCTAAGAGGTTTAAAAGAGAAAATGCCGATAGTAGCTTGTTCCACCATGGCCTAATCAGACTCATCGTTGTTCATCACTTAAATCTCCACGGTGATAGTTGGCAAGATTTTATCTCTCGGAATGGTTTTGCTGATGCAGAGCCCATCCAAGTTGACAAGCCTATGGTTAGTGAAACCAAGGTCGAGCCACCCGTGCCCTTCCATGTCTTACTGCCCTCTCCTAAACCCTCGGTCGACCATGATATTGACTTACCCGACGTCTTAGCAGACAAGGTTGAGGCTATAAAAAAGCCTGTGAGCAAAAAGGTCAAGGGAAACCCTACTGTTGACGGCAAAGGTAAAAAGAATGCTCGAATCATATCGAGCTGGCTAGGAATAAGCCTAAACCTAGTGCTGAGCAGAAGCCCATAGTCCTTAGTGAGGATTCAGACTCTGACATCAAACGCTTCCTAGCTAGTGAGTACCCTTACTCCCAAGGTCTGTGCTCCGAGCCACCCTATGAATTTGTTTCTAATCTACCCCCTTGCCTAAGAAACAATCCTAGTTACCCAGGGATCAAGCTACCTAACGAAACCCTCGACGATGTAACCAAACCCTCACCTGCATTTTCTAAGCCCGGACAGTCGTCACGTGACCAGTGTAATGTGTGGTTGGAACGATACTATACAGACGTTCCCTTACTTCAATTGAAAATCAAATCGCTGGAGAACCAAGTTACAGTATTGACAAGCCAAAGGGACAAGCTTCAAGCAAATGATAGGAAGCAGAAAACCACTGGTTCCATCGTTTTTAGGACTATCGAATCGGCTACAGCTGTCGTCAATTCCAAAATGTCATGATCAAGCTGTCTGCTCGTCATCCAGGTATGAATTTAGGTATCAATTTCATTTTGTGAATTGCTAGGATTAATATAATGATTTGAGTTTGGTTTTCAAATAGCTCTGTCTATTATTCGAAATGACTCTGTTACAGCCATATCGAAAACGGTTATGTTGTTCATCCTGTACATTGTTTTCGTTTTGCTAAAATTAAATGAGGTTATGATTTGGTTAAATGATTTGGTCGTGCCCAGTTTAACAATTGATTGGTTTTCATTTGTTTTGATTCGTTTGACTGTTGGTGTGAGTTAACGAAATCAATGGTTTGCTTTCGCTTGGAATTTGTTTGTATCTAACCTGTACAGGAGATTTTTATGCTAAAATTAGAGCACGATCATGTTTTGATTTGGTATGATTTCGTTATGGTTAAATTATATCGGCTCTGATTTAGTTTGTATGCTGTGATTTTGGAACGACTTCGTGAGTTTGAATTGATGTGATGTAATCTTCTAAATCATGAATACAACTCTGATTGACTCTGATTTGGAAAGAACAACTCTGTTTTTTTATGGAAACGATATTCTCATTTAAGCTTGTGCAAAAGATATCTACGCCCGAATCGTGGAACGGTTTTGATTCACAATGACTATGTTAAACTCCAACTATTCGATTCGCTCTTGTTTTGATTGGATTGTTGCATATCTTCAGTTACCATGATTGTTTTTTTTTGAGTTGGATTCATATCAAAAGTAGACTTGATGCTGCTCTGTTGATTTTAATTTTCAAAACGAGTTTGTTAACTCAGATCGAATTATGTTACCTCTGTTAAATTTGTATGATGAAATTCGGTTAATGGTTCGTTTTGAAATAAATTCTAGTAATAATTTCGTTGAATGTTAATCGAATTTGTCTGCCCCAATTAGCAATAACAAATGATTGGACAAGTTCTACAGATCCTGTTATCAACTGATTGATCCTGTTATGATTTCATTTGAGTTAATTTACACACCCGTTTTGATTTGATTTGCTAATGATATGGATCGTTGGTTTATGTTAATACAGTTATATCAATATGAAAATGATCTTGCTGTTTTCATATGGATTCGATCGTGTTTCCTGTTGATGAGGCAGCATAAACGATTGCTTATGATTTGTTTAACTGTATCGATTTCAATTTGATATGAAACGATTTCATTACTGTTCGATATGATTTTGTATACCTGAATTGGTAACGAATTAGACAGAGTATAGCTATCTAGTTTATCATTTGATTTAGTTTGTTCAATTTGCATACAAGTGTCAATTTGAATGAGGCTTTTAGCAATCAAATATCTTTTGATAGTTTGAATGTATTTTCCTAAAGATTTGAATTGATTTTAATGTTGATTCTGTGTCTGATTTAGACCAGCTATAGAATCGCAAGATTCTGTAGCTAGTCTATAGAATTAAATTTTTTATCATTTTTATCAACAAAATATCCTCCAAACTTGCCCATTTTTCACCCTTTTCAGGTACATTCGAATTGCATTGGGCATGTTGGACAGTCTAGGAGATATTTGTATGATACAGTTTTATTTTAGGTTCCTAGTTTAGTCAGACTTGGGATATTTTCCCAGATTTTATGTAAATAGTTTTGATAACTTCCACAACGATGTTTTACCCTATGGAAGATCTTTAAATACTTATTACTTTTTGTAATAAGGGGCATCCTCACTTGTGGGAGAACCAGGCTATGGATTTCTAATACAAACTGAGACAAGAGTTGATGTCTTGCTACAACTTTCGCTTTCAATATATCAATTTTTTGTTTCAAGTTTATGCATGTCGTTTGCAGTTGATTATAGACTACTTTAGCTATCATAATCTATCGCGGGATGATATGATTTGATAAATGCGCTATCCATATCTGATTTCTTTCATTATTTTTAAAAGTACAACAATTACTTGGTTTCAGTTAATGAATCACAGATTTCTCTTCTTCGTTAATTGAATCACTTCGTATAGATCTTTGCATACAGGTTTATCTAACTGTGAAGATTTATAAATCATAAGATTGTTGTAACTTTTATGTCTTGTTTGTCCTGTAATCATATTTGAAGAGCACTGCAGCGTGTTGTTTACGACAAACTCCTGGATAATTCGGTGCGGGTTTCCTCCCTCCGATTAGCTAAGACAATCATTACATACAGGACAAACCTGGAGCGTTTCTCCAGGTCAGTTTGTTATTTATTTGTTTGGTTAATTTGTTAGTATAATATTAGTAGTTTAGTTAGATATATGTTTAGTTAGATTTGTAGTTAGAATTAATATATTAGTTGTTTAGTTTAGTTAGTTTTTCTGTTTTAT